>OW152819.1:2958213-3230284 GCA_933534255.1 Iphiclides podalirius
CAGCTACTACGCCTGTGTAAGATTTCTTTCCACGCAAATTGGTACACATCACACGGCGAGGCTACCTTTATGGATTTTTTCGCTTATAAGTCCATCTCAAACTGCTGACTTGAAGTTAACTCAAACGCTGAAGTACGTTGACTACGTTCGATTATAACAGGTACTAACTACGTTTATCGGGTTTTGTTGTTACGGAAGAAAGTAATAACGCCTTCGGAAACTCGGGATCCTCCTTCAAAATGTAAATTTAGTGACAAAACTAGCTTGCGATTGATAAATTGTTTAATATATATATATATTGTTTTATTAAATCTATCATATCAAATGGTGATTTAATAAAACAATATAATAATTATGAAAATATTCCTTTTAATATATTTCCGTGTTTAAAATAACATCATATTCATTTTCTTTTTTATTTTAAACGTCTATAAAGAATAAAAATAATGAAACGATACTTCGTTCTTCCTGTAAATAAGGGTGTTTATTGTAACGAAAGCTTTCTCAAACGGGCGTTCATTTAAAACTTTTCCTTTCACCGAGACAAAGGGTTACAACAGATGCTCGCCGTTCAAGGCCTCAGTTGTTTATACTTTCTGAAAAGAGCAATTAGTCGAGTAAAAAGAATATTATGCAGCGTCAATTGTCGCTCAGCTCTATTATCCTTGTCACGCGATTTTACGACATTGTTCTCGTTACAACCTCTTTTGAGGGCAAAATTCTTTTCTACACACAGTGGACGTCTACCATTTTAAGAAAAAAAAAATGGAATGCATCATTATCTTCTGTTTATTGAAATTATTTAACCGTACAGCAGTTTACATTCACATGTCTAAAGCATCAAACATCTGTCATTACCACAAAGCTTTCGAACGTTCTCAAAACGAAATTCGCTCACTTTTAAGCAAAATTACCTTTAATACGAAAGGAATTTGATCTACATTCGTGTATAGCCAACAAATCACGAAAATGTTTACGTGGAAGATGTATACATTTATTGTTTATTTAGGATCCTTGCATACGATATCCGTGGCTGGCGATTTGTTTTGTTTGCTCGAGCGAATTATAACTGTGCCGATAAGTAGAAAGGTGCACATAAATCCTTTACTTGATTACACATAACACATACTTTTGTACTAAGCAAATATTGTGCTGTGGCGCCAAAAAACAATATTTAGCGGAGTTTGAGTATTTTTACAAACAAATAACGAATCTTTCCTTGTTTATCGCTGTTTTAGTACGGTCCTTATCAAAGGGGCATATCTACAATAATCCTTTTATTTAAATTCAGCGTATCTCAGATGTCAGGTACATTAAATAGTGTTACAAAGGTTTTTTATTGAAATTAAAAGTATCAATCAAACTTGTTTAATTTATGTGTATATTTATGTTGGAGGGTGGAAGATTTGTTAGCATGCTTTTTATAAAAAAAAAATATTGGATGAATTTGAGTTTTCCTCTTTCAGCCGTCATCTCAGTAACGCCATAAGGGCTATTGGAAATAAGAACAATTGCAACATATCCATCCGACGAACAAAGCGGTTTCGAATTTGAAAAGGCGTCATTCAATCATCCGCGTGCCGTTCGCTTTATACCAGTTGCCGGGTTACCGACAAACATTTTTTTCACCGCTCTAACGGAACGTAGTAGGTTGATCTGTCGCAGGTAGATGCGCCGCCGCATTATCAGGACGGCCGGAGGAGTTATAGGATAATTTTCGTAATCTAACGCCCCACGATTAAGGTTCTAGATCGTAGGAGTCGTCGTGTGAAAAGCCACGATTAAAAACCGGCTAAGTGCGAGTCGGACTCGCGCACGACTCGCGCATTCACATTATCTATAAAAACGGCAAAAAATTTTGTGTATTGGTCCGTTGTGTGGGAGCACCATTTAAATATTTTTTATTCGGTTTTTTAGTACTTGTTGTTATAGCTGCAACAGAAATACATAATCTGTGAAAATTTCAATAGCCTAGCTATCACGGTTCATGAGATACTGGTGACAGACGAACAGAGAGATAGACAGACAGACAGCGGAGTCTTACTAATATGGTACAGTTTTACCCAGTTTTGGTACGGAACCGCAAAAATCGAATGAACATCTTATAATGTATATTAAATAGACGAAACCTGGCGCGCACACGATTTCAGGCTGGGTATGCACTTAGAAAAAAAAACAATTTCTCTAAGTATTGGATGATACACGGTCACTTGAATGATATCCTAAGTGACCGTTGAAAAGGTCGTGAGATGTTAAGTTTGTTTTCTTTAACTCAAAAAATAAATTTATAACGTGACAGTAACTCGGGGATTTCAGGGTTTTGGGGCATTTTTCTATTGGACGACGATGCAAAGCTTTTTTGATGTATAGAGTGCACGCACAACCTACTTTGATAAATAATAACGCAGCAAGCCCTGGTATATATTCTGGAAGACGGATGGTCCTTGAACAGCCATAATGGAGTCAGTTTCAGAAATGCAAAAGTATGAAAACAGTGAGAGGGTGTTGAATTTCATGCAGTTCATGTAACAGAAAAAGCTGCCGTGTGGACGTACCACATAATTTTATAAAATACCACCAGCACCAGTTCCGCTCGCGAGGATTGCATACTTATCACCGAAAATGAATACTTAATCTCAACCAGATGGCGGATTTTTATAGTTGTAAAAAAACATCACGTTTACGTATCAGCCAGCGCACAAACAAACGGGACGTCAGTTTATAATCTGAATAAATTTGTTGTTTTCATTAACATGTGTGTATTGCCGCCAATAGAACCTTTATGCAATTGTTTGTTTATTTTTGGTTATATTTGTTGCCTGGTGTACATAAAGCGTATTTCATTCATGTATTCATTTGTATTTTTTTATGTGAGAAAGTGGCAAACGAGCTGGCGGTACACCTGATGTTAAGTGATAACCGCCTGCCCATGGACATTTGCAACACCCGTAGGGTTGCAGATGCGTTGCACCCTCTCTGTGGGCCACGGCTACCTCACTCACCAGACGAAACGCAGAAGTGCAACACTTCTACTTTACGCCGGTCTTCTGTGAGTTCGTAGTACTAAACCGGTCGGACCTGCCCATTCGTGCAACAGCGAACAATGTTGCGTGGCCCTACCACCGTTAAAATATGTATGTGTCTCCTATATCCAATGCATCGAAACTATATTCGAACCAAGTCGATCTTTACGCGTCATTCATATAGCCATAGTGTTCTTCGCACAAAAGAATGCCCCGTTAGATCTGTGCAAGGCGCGATCAACAATAAGGAATCCGTCAAAACGCCCCCAACTGATGCAGATGGGTCAAATAATACACACGGCTATTTCAAATATCACTCGCGCGGTTATAGCTCGTATGCCCGTATGGATAAAGGTTAATTCTGTACGTGGAAACCGTTTAACTGAACTTTAACCACTGTTGCTTTATTAAGAACGCACCTGCCGCACGCACATCGTGGTGAATTCAATGAAATTATTTCGCCGAATACTTTTAGTGTGGGAAAGAAAACTTTTTATTACGATTTTGAAATTGTTGAATAGCTGTACTCGAAATATAATCGTACAATGATTGCCCTCGAATCCTTTCTTGCCTTTTTTTCATTGCATCTTCGCCAAATCTGACGCATCAGTCTTCTTAAACAAACTAAATAAAAAATAAAAGACTTGCTCATGATATGCTTATTTTTCTGTTAAATCTATTTAACTTTAGGATTTTTTTTTGTTTCAGTGCTAGTCGAGAGGTTCGAATTCTGGAGCGTCGAAATATTTTTCAACTTGCGTTAATATTTAACTATAAGATAAAAACTAATGTCCATAATATCGGCTCTATTTTATATAAACAGACTTAAAAAGTAAGTATTAAATTGTCTACGCAATATTTATTACGTCATGTGAAGAAACCGACTCAAATATGGAGTACTTAACTAGTATTTTTACATTTTCGCTATGAACTCCTCTTCTGAATACAGAAGATGGAATGACAAATTGTACGTGTCAACTCTTTTGGTATAAATGCGTTAACCAATTGATTTACAAAACGAACGAGCTTTCCGGCCGGAGTATTCCCAATTTGGAAGCATCCGGTTAAGCTTCACCGAACTGGATGTAAGGAATGAGATATGTGACCGTTCAGACAGTCAGAATTTAGACTGGCACCGCGGTAAACAACTTGCACATACGCTTTACTTTTGATAGATAACCTTCCTAATTAAATAATCACACAATTTATTTCCATTGTTTTCACTTTACCTTAACGAAATGGATTTCGATTTCGATGTAGATATAAAATTGTTTTGTTAGTTTAACAGTGCCTTAAATATATAATCGAATGCATTTCAATGGTCTATTTTACTTACTAAAAATACACGGGCTACTTACTCCCGCTCGATTCTTACCTGAAATAGGAATAAATTGTCAGTTAATTATTTCTCATTGCTTGATGCTATAAAAGGTATTTAAAGAGAGTTGTATATTTATTAGTTTTTCGGTACCGATTCTAATTGATTATTTACGTTCTATAATTAAATATTAATACCTCATACGTACTCTTCGATAGCACTAAAGAAAATCCTTCACTTCTTTCGGGAGCTAATTTTTATAAATTGTATTTCTTACATTTACTTTCAGCATCAGTTTTTAGTTACACGATATTTTAACCTCTCTACCTATATAGATTATTACTAACCTATGTTTTTAGTGGTCAAGTCTTGAGCTAAAGTAGCCTTTCATTTTATTATTTAGTTTCTTCAAACTACTCGTTGTAAAACTGCGTAAAAACATTTGTTTTTTTTTTTTAAAAACGTTACAGTTATTTTCTTCTCAATTTATTACATATATTTATTTATTTATATTAAATATGACTGTGAAAAAAATAGTCCTTGTTTATGACAATGCCTGTATTTAACAAAGCACCAATCGTCGAACATAAGTAAGAAAAGTGATAAAGAATATAACTTCTGTGCAGGAAATAATTAGAGAACAATGACACTATCGCTAGCTTTGGCGGCTTTATGTTAAACAATTCGGTTTGGCCTAATATAATGCATTGAGCTGAAAATAGTCGAGGCGTCTCGGCCGACACAGAAATAGAGGCCAACGCAGTGTGGCTTCCAGCAAGTGGACATACATATAAATTCATATCCAAATCAGAGAATTAATTTCCGTAAGCGTCCTTTAAGGACGATATATCTATATTATGTTATCCTCTAAAACATCAGCTTTGTTTTATACTGTTTAACGACTTTGCTGAAAGACGTGGGAACCTCATTCTGATTAGACATTCATTATTCATCAAATACGTCTTCTGTGGGGCTTCCCCGTTCTTGAGGCACCGACGTACTCGCAGCATTGCAATATGCGACAACTAAAGTTACACACAATTATATTTATTTTTTTCCCAGTACTAATCGGTGGCCAGTGACTAAGCAAGATGCAATTTTATGGTATGCATACCCGATAGAGTTGATCAAGACTTCTCGTGTTATCAAGAACGCCGAGTTGCGTTCTTGTTAGGAATTTGTTTACACACTCTAACGTTCGTCGTTGACGTGAGCTATTAAATTAGTTTAAGCGAATTAAAATATTAACGAGTACCGTTCACCAACGGTCTCGTTACGTTATACGCTTTAGTGTACTGTCTACCCCAGAAATATTTAAAGAGCAAGAGCATGTAGCTGTTCTTGTCAAATTTCAAAACAGTTACAGATATCGCGAGGCACAACGCAACCAAATTCCCTCGCCGACCATAAATAAGCGCGCACATCGAACCATAAAGTTATTATAAATCTTTTTAGGTCATTTGGACGCAGCTGCGCCGGATATCGGCGGGTTGCAGCGTGCGCCGCGCCCTGCGGCGTGTTATGCAATCAAAATGGGGGGCGAGTCTGGTGGATATTGTTTAAAGAACTAACGAGTTTTCAGCTCTCAAAGGATTGAACTAACGTTTGTTTTAAGAGGAGGAAGCACACAGTTCCCTATCGGTTAAAGATTACGCCAACCCATAGAAGCGTTTGCATAGACAATAGTGTAATGATTGAACAAATATGCAAGGGCCGTGGTAATTCCCCGGTAGACTTGCCTCTTTCTTCCCACAATACAACCAACATGTAATCATAGATGTTTATTTTACTTAATACAATTAGATGATTAGGAGCGAATCATTCTAGAAACTCCTTATGTCTCTATACAAGGTAGGAGCTTACTTAAAGAGCCTGCGAGAATGATTATCCTCTTGATACGGGTAATGGGATAAAAAGTTAAGCTTCTTTAAGCAATACAATTAATTGCGGCGTACATTAGAGCGTATATAATTTGAATAAATAATGAAATTGACATGTGCTGCAATAAATTTTGACTTCAAAGTTGATAGGAAGGATATACTATATTTTATAAATAAGGTGCTATTCATATTAAGAGATACGGGAGTCGGAGGTACCGTAGATTACTTCGAATTAGTACAGTACAGACCAGTATCTGTGCTATACTAATTCGAAGTAATAGCTAGTTAGCTACCTACTAACTAATAGCTGTTCCTCTGTTAACTACCTTGAAGTTGAAAGACGTTAAATCAATTGCTTTTTAATTTAGATCTGCTCAAAGCGTTTTAGGGCTCCGGCTACCTAATTCAGCAGACCAGACATATAACAACATTTCCACTTCAAGCCTCTTCCGTGAGGCCGCGTTACTTTCCCGGACGGACCTGCCCATTCGTGCAGCATTGCGAAGACTAAATTTTACTATTTAGAAGGACTGAAAAAACACTTCGAAATCGTTCATTTACAAGCTATGGGTAATAAAACATTGATAGCCATGAGAGGGCGATGGATGATTCAACGCCCGCATGGAAACATTCTAGAAACAAGGGCGCACTCTGACCGTATTCGATTAAATCGCAAATGTAATCTAATTGCGAAACCCTTCGCCATCTTGATTGAGTTACTCTAGTTTGTTTACTGTTCCCGAAGCACAGTTTTGTATGGCTTGCAATAGGCGACATGAATGGAACACGTATGGATGGAATATGAAATATGATGGAAACTCTAATGATGTTTACAGTACATACTATATCTTAAATAATGTACATATATACTCGATATATTTCAATAAATATTTTTAGTTACACTAACTGTACACTTTGATGTGCCATGACTTAAAACTTGGATGTAAACACTATGTATAGATTGTTATAACTGCTGAAGTAAAAGTAATTAAAACTTTGTATTCATTCGATTTTTTTTAATTGCTTTTTATAAATTCAGTAAATGATTTCAGTAATTGCTCGTATCATCTATATGCTGGCTGACCTTCTACTTTACGTACAATCAGACACTGACAATACCATGCGGTTTATAAACTTAACCACAATTTAAAAGTTTTGTATGATATATACAGGGAGATTTTTTGAGAAGTGCCCAAATTTACACAGGAGGTTCAGACTCGGTAATACAATCGTTTATTGAAATAAAAAAAATTTTTTTTTCCAAGAAAAAAAACCATTTAATACCGTAAAAAACAGAACGTGTTCACAACGCGGTAGTCATTCAAATACGTAAATTTTACTGCGCACGAACTTGTGCGCGTGTTAGTTATGAATGATCGCGCGTAAAATAAATGAGATGCGTATAAATCACGCACTTTTTGAGATAAGTTCAAATGAATGTAATTAATTACTTACGAGTGATTTTAAATATTTATCATTTTTTATGTCTAGAATGTAATTAAAAAGTGGATACACTTAGAAAAGCCACCATGTATATAGTATAAATAAATAAAAGTTCAAGCTATATGGTATCTAATTGAACACATTAATCCGTCAACTGTCTTATATCAGTGACTTTCCATTGCCTTCAACTGCACGGATTGCAGACTAAACATTGAAAAGTCAACAATCAAATGGCACCGAAATCGATAAATTTCCACGGAAAGTTCCTTCACACTGGGAAATCGTCCAGAGTTATTTAGAGTCGCGGAGACTGGCGTATCATAACCGATTATGAATTATGATTCATTTACAGATGATATAACATTTCCCACTTTATTCAGCCACCAGAAAATAACTGAACTAATATGACGTAGGTACGTTGCGTATGATATTTGAATATATTGGATTTTTGTTATGAGGAAGCACTCAGTTCTCGAGAATGTTTCGTTTGTATACAATCGTAAAATATCACATCATAAATGCGCATGAAGAGCGCGAAAGATATAATTTACTGGCATCATTGAAACAGTCTTCATCGCCAGTACAATTAACGACTCGACTGACTCACATCGGATGGGGCATTGCAATATAAACTCTAATTGCCGATCAAAAGATGTATTTTGGTCAATTACCATAGGGAACAGATTGTTTGAGATCAAATAAACCGTTTGTTTATATTCACGAAACTTATATTTTAAAGGAAAAGCACAATATCATGAACAAGAATGACATTTACAGGGGAAGAAAATGTCTAATTATTTTCTCTATGATAAAAATTAAATGTATTGTTTTTGTTAAGTAAATAAGGGCTTCGGACAATAGTGTTATTGTTGTTTCACCTTTGTTTCATAAGAACTTTCATAAGCATTAAAACATAGTGATAGTATATCTAATATTGTTCATTTTTCTTTAAAGGAAATGCACTGCATTCACATTACGCAAATGCCTGTCTCAAGCGAAAATAGGGCAAGCGTTCGAGAATCAAAGATGGCCGCCCGAACGCGGGAAAATCAACAGTCCGTACTGCGACGGCGTGTTCGCGGGAAACTATTTCGGGTTCAATTTATCGCTTGAGCGGCAACATCCACTCGATGTTGACCCGAGCATAAAGCCGTGTATTGTCCAAGATTACAATGGTTTCGCGTGTAATTAATTGGAATGATGATCGGTCGGGATGCCGCCGACCGTAACACGCGAACTGCAAACATAACGCGGCAATGACATTATATTTTTCATTTGGAATTTTTAAAAATTTTTTCGCGGCCTGACGCGAATGCCGAAGACGTGGGTTCGATTCCCACAGCGGCGACAACCTTTCGTACTTTTTCAACAAGTTTTAATGTATAATCTTAGGTGCAGAGATTATAGCACTATAAAAAAGTTTAAATTTCTAAAAAGCTATGGCGACATCTCTCGTTCGAAATGTTGTAAAACGATATTCGAAAGTGTTTGTATGCTGGAAAGGATATAACAATAGATGCGCCAAGCATTGCTTCAAATGCTTAATAACAATGCAGATAAAAGACGTTAAGATTTTCGTCGGTGTGGCAATCAGCCGTTAAGCTAAGTGACTAAAGCGTCAGGCCGCGAATGCCGAAGACGTGGGTTCGATTCCCACAGCGGCGACAATCTTTTCGTACTTTTTCTAAAAGTTTTAATGGAATTTTTACGTTTAAATATGATAATGATATTATATAAGTTTTCATAAATACGTAATCGTTCAAGCTATAAAAAGATTCATGTGAAATAATTTGATTTAGGTAATAAAGGATTTGCTCGATAAGTAACTTATTGAAATTGAATCAAGGACGTCTAATTCAAACCAATGCTTTTGAACAAGAGGTAAAGTGAAAACTTCCTGTGCTGTTGAATGGTTGACAGATTCAATTGTATTGATTTCGCATGTCGACGTCTATCGAAATAATTGTGTTAATTCTTCTTCACTAAAATTCATTGAAACTTAAGAAACGCTAAAAACTATATTATAATAATATAAACCCTTAGATGTGATTATACAACCATTCAATATAACATATATTGAATGAATTGATTTCAACCTGATTTGATATTTCACTATATATTCCCATGCTCATATAAGCCCATAAAAAATATTTTACACTATGACAACTATACTATGGTGGCCCAGTACCTTCAACATTGTAGTTAATGTTTAAATATTGCTTTATTAAGCTTCTTGCATCGCTCCGGATTCCTCGCTTTTCATTTTTGGAGTTTATTACCATTTATAATTTTATTTCTCACCTTCGCAATCCGAGTCAACAATGACAAAGCTTCTGTTTAATTGCTAATAAGAAAATAATTTTCCATAGCGAACAATTGGCTTAGTCATTCGATGCGTAAAATAGCTTCGGATTGTCCGTGAAAATCATTTCAATAGTACGCGCGTGCGTATCACAGAATCATTAACAAGCAAACAAAATATGGCATGGAATATTAATAAAAAAAAAAATGGAAAAATTTAATGACCATTGCAGTACAGTTAAATATTCTAAATAAAATAATATAATCCTTAATAATTTATACTTTGTATTATTATACATAATTATTTGGTCTAAAATGAGTCCAATGGAGTAGTGTTTATAACTGTAAATACATATTGTTAAGTTAAAAAATAATCGTTTTTATGTTTAAATATTTCTTATAATTTATCAATTTAATTCGGATTTATTACGTTTTTATTTTATTCATAATTTCGAATATAGTTCCATTTTAATCATTATTTTAGTACAAGCTATTACAATAAGTAGAGAAAGCAGTATATAGATAATAAAAAAATGTAGGTGTTTCTATGTTTGGATCTTATTTATCATTTGTCAATTATTATTATTTAATTTTGATTTTAATATGTATTAATTGAATTGGAACCATTGGCCTTTGCCAGAAATAAAGAATTATTATTATTATTAGTCCCTACAACGCAATCTTTATACCATTGTCTGCGACCACATAAAATATACTATGCATCAACGACAGCATGCGAATATGGCATCGGCGATTTATTCTAGGAAAATTAACGACCGCTTAAGGTGGACATTACCATTGCAAATTTTACGCGCCGTTGCGTAGAAACGTTTGTTTATGTACGTATGGGGCAAAATCACTTCGTTCTGGTCTTTTTAGCTTTTCTTTTAATAATCGTTGCTAGTCCACTGTCCCAGTTAGCCATTTTATTGGCAATATAATAGTTTGTGTGTGATTTAACTGACGTTTAATGCTATCTTTGAATCAGTTTTTTCTATCACAAAAAGTAAATTTTGAAATCTTATCATCATCATCATCATTTCAGCCTGTTTGAGTCCACTGCTGAACATAGGCCACCCCCACAGACTGCCATGAAGTACGATCCTGAGCCACCTGCATCCATCGACTTCCGGCACATTTGCACAGGTCGTCACTCCATCTAGTGGGAGGTCGGCGTACACTGCGATGGCCAGTACGAGGCTGCCACTCGAGAACCTTTCTTCCTCAACGGTTATCGGTTCTACGAGCTACATGGCCGGCCCATCGCCACTTCAGCTTGCTAATCCTCTGAGCTATATCGGTTATCTTAGTTCTACTGCGGATGTCTTCGTTACGAACTCTATCACGCAGAGAAATAACAAGCATAGCCCGCTCCATAGCTCGCTGAGCGACTTTGAAATCTTATAATCTTAAAATATTAATTACTTATCGAACAGTAATTTTATATATGATATTATATGAGCTATGATTAAATTAAATGAAAACTCTTGACGGGGTCATAATTGACGCCATTAAATATTAACTCGCCACTAAGAGCATTGAAGATTATCTTTAAGAAACTATAATTGTCAAAAACATAATTTCGACTCCAGTTTTATTTATTTATAGCACGATAAACAAGTTAATAAACGTTTCACACGAAAAACGGACCCGTCCGCTTTACATAAAGCGCTGTAACGCTGCACAAACTCGAAATTTGAATTTAATAGTTCTCAGAAAACTCCGAAATACGCTCGAAGCTTGCGTCTCAAGTCAAGGAAGATCGTAAAACACCCTCGTATCGTCAGCTTATCTAAGAGCTGTCAAAACGTCAACGGGACCAATTGAATTTTAAATTGGACTGATACAAAAACGTTCAAGGATAGCGTCACAAGACAGGAATTTACATATTCTTGACGATTTTTGTTTTGAACGAAACGAAATTAAAAAAGTAAACAATATAGCGTAAGCAATGCAAGCTAGATAATTGCAACACAGGCGAATTCTTGTTAAATTGACCTTAGAAAAAATCTTCTTAGAAATCTATATTTTAGTGGAGATCAAATTATGGTAGGTGCAATAAAAAAAAACCAAGTTCATTACTAATGTGAATGAAATATACAATGTATGGAATATATACACGCTTAAATAAATATAAATACTTACATTCATATAGTAAATGCCATCTAAAATCTAGTCTAAGATAGTGATTTCTATGTCTATCTTCTTTTCAATCAAAATACAATTTCTAATAATAATTATTAATACAGGAAGACATTTCTGTTGGGTTTCCAATAAAAATATTTTATTTTAATAATTTTTTAAGAATCCGGTCTAGGTTCCAATATCAATGAAATTATTATAGGATCACATGGCACCACACACAAAAATTATTTTAAAGTCGGTACATAAATGACTTAGTTATGAGAACTGTCTCCTTCTTTGAAGTCGGTTTATAAATAATGTACAAAAAAAAATTGTATTTTTTCCTTACCCGATTACAAAAACACCGGACGTAGAAATCAGGCGGTTCAATTTTTACTATATGTATTTTTCATTTGCGATTATCTTAACGTTAATGTTTCTTTTTTAGTTTTTATATGTGAAACTTGTTGAATTCACAAACAACATCGTAATAAATCTCTACCCCAATAATTTTAGTGATGTGAGAAAAATTAGTAACCATAAAATCGATATAATCAATTAAATACAAGTCCGATTAAGACTTACCCAATGGCCGTGAACAAGCTTCCACTCGAGTACTTGTGCGTAAAGAATTGGTTTTATGTCGAACTTATCATGGACTCGTTTAGATAAAGGCACTACCGGGGAGCTTCTGTGACTTAATTTTATTACCAGCTTGACAATTTTAAGATATCAATAAACCTTATCTTATTTCTACACGCTGGTGGGGCCAATTAAGTTAATCTATAATCTCTAAATTTTAAATTTGCCGCGAGGCTAAAGGCCCATTTACACGATGCCATTTTCTTGTACATGCAAGAGCAATAATTGAATGCAATAAATTGCGCGCAATAATTGGTTAGACCATTTGTTGTTTAGACCATGCAACTTATTTATTGCTTCAATTTAATTGTATACAACAGGCAAGAAACTGGCACCGTGTAAATGGGCCTTAAGAAATCTATAAGTATATGTCGGTCTGTGTCGTGTTCCTGGGACGTAATGGTTCCGTACAAAGTATAGGTACGTCTCAAACGTCGTTACTAATTCGATTTTGATATTTTGTTAGTTGAATTTTTCTATAATATGAAGAATCACCAGTTCACCAGGCTCATAAAGAATTTCTCCCACACTTCTATTTTTAGTTTTTGTTAACATATACGGTGTAATATTACACCTTATAGTATAATATGCCCTAAAGTACTATTAATATCTAATGAGCTATAAATTAATTAAATCATATATTTAACCTCAATCTGCAGTGGGGCCGCGTGGTGGACTATGCCCTGATAGCCTCTTTATAGAGGAGGCCTTTGCCCAGCAGTGGGACATGTATAGGCTGTTACTTTGCTTTACTTTACTTTATATTTTAACCTCATACTAATAATGACTTAGGATAGTCATTGTGAATCACATTAAAAGCAGTCTGATATAAGAAATGTGTGCAGTATATGGAAAACATACTAAAGTTTTACATTTCTTAACGGCGTAGAATAAGCTGTCAATTTAGAATCTAACTATAAAATAATGTTTATTACCTTTTATTTTAAGGGATTTTTATCTAAAAAGATACCCCGACCTGATTGCGAATTTTCGCCATGATAAAATAAACAAGTAAGCAAAAACGTACCTACACGCCAAAGAATGCATATCAGAATTATATTGACTTGCGTTCTAATAAAATGCTTCTCTAGCGCACTCATAGTACAGACAAAGTAGACAAAGTAAATAGTTCATGTCGCGATATCCAAAATGCTTTCTGTCAGCGATAATAGTGGACGTGATGCATGTAAAGAACGCATTTCTGGATTATCAGGAATGGTGTACGTTTTAGAGCACATTATTGTCAGTGACACAAGCGTTCCTGTTTGTTGTAAAAGGCAGAACATATTCACAGGGGTTGGGACAAGTTAGGGTCGCAGTAACATCGTCGAGGTTTATTTTGACCGGTTGAAGAAGGTAACAAAACGGGCGCCGTTGTTAGGGTATGTCTTCAACGCCCATGCGTTTGTCGACACTGGGTTGTCATACATGTGAATGCAATTTTACAGATACTTCTATTCTACGACGGTCTTATGTGAGGCCGTGACACATTTCTGTAAAAGTCTGCAACGGCGGAATTGGCGGAATACGTTGATGTACCACAGAAACTATAAACGCAATAGCAAACGTAACACCATAGGAAAAAAGACACTAGAAATGTTATTGTCAACAGCACCATACGCGCAAAAAACGATGTAGTTAAGCGTACTAGATGAAAGATGGACAAACGAATTGTCTCAGGGATTAGTATAAAAATACCAATAACTTGCTAAAAAGCTAGAACACTTAAGAATCTGCCGTTTTCTTTACAACATTTTGTTCAAAGTCTAATTGTATAAAAAACTGAGACAATTTGTTTTGCAGAAAACGTCTTGTTAACATGCAAGGTGAAATAAAACGAAGAAGATACGAGTTTTATATAAGTTGTGAAGAGTGTATTTCAGAGATATTAAAGACGACAACCAATAGATTGCAAAACGAAACAACCACAACAGGCTCCTTAAATAGAACTGGCAGCGAAATAATACCATTTGTTCTACTTGGCAGTGACGATCTCTTTGTTCTGCAATTCGTCCCAATATAAAAACTTATAACGTTTACAGTTTCGAAATATATGCAAACATTTAGCAGTATTTCATTTTCTTTCGTCATCCGTTCTATTAATGACTTCAAATTAACGTATAGACTTTAATCTGCGGCATTTCTGGCATCTGCATTATTCTTATATACTAGTTAATAGAAATATTAAAAGTTGGCTCTATCATTTGGCTTCAAGTCCAAAAAAACCTCCAGAAAAAAAAAACTAACAGATTCATAATTGAGGAACGTCCCCACTTTGGATCAAATGAGAATTCCTTTAGAGTTTAAGATAGGTTAGTTCCACATTATTCCAACTGTAGTGATCATTAGCAGTAACTAAGTAGAGGAAGGTGTGTCAAGTGCAGTAAATCTTATCGTTGGAAATACTTTGTCTTTGTCAATTCAACATAGCAATTGGTGGTACATCAGCGTTTGGCGATAAGCTAACGGACTCTCTACATCGTATCTTGTTAGTGGAGCAAAATACATCGTTATTTACAATAATTATTGTTTGGAATGTTGAGGTTTGTTGATCATTAGAATATATTGAGAGTATTGTGTATATTACATATGAATATAATAATTTATTAGTTTGTTATCATATTGTTTGTTTCTTTTTAATAAAACCATGCTCCGTTATGGAAATTGAAAACGCTGTCACCCAGACATTTTGCCTCTACGTAAACTTAGTGAGTCACACTTTATGCGTAACCTTTTAATAACCATTTTTCACCATTGCAGTTTTTGTCAAAACTATATATGATGACCTTCAGATCTTGAAAGATTATTGGGTGGAACAAATACTTGTGCCGGCTATGAAATCAACACGCGCCGATGACGGCGACACGGTTTGCACATCACCAAATATTGTCGAATAAGAAATAATGACGGTTAAGGCTAATCCTACACTGATGATTAAGAAATACTGTAAATAGAAAGATACGAAAAGAACGTACACCTTTACTATAGGAGACAAAGTTTCAACACAGGTTTACATAGCGGTCAAAAAATCAACACTCTACGTGTGTGTTCACAGAAATGACATTGTGTAGTTAGCATGGTAATTAGCATCATTAAAATCGGTTAACGAGCGCCTTAATAGTTGACTATCGTCGAAGAGCGCTTGCACACGCATAGAGATAACATCCTTAGAAATATTAATGACACTAAAACAATAGTCACAAGCGACGCGGACTTGAGTCAGGGCAAACACGATAACAGCATATCGGCGATAAAAGAATATCTTTTATCATTACTGTATTGACATAATGTTTTGTGAGCGAAAGACAAGTCAAGACATTGAACCCGGTCCTACCTTAAGCTATCCGTTATCGTCTAACACACTTACAGACCCAGAGGCTTTTATTGTCTGACACACATAAAACATCATTATGCCTAGGGCCTAGCCCAACAATATTAAAAAAGTGATGTAGGTACAACAATCGAAATGTAAACGTAAACTATTTTTTTAAATTTGTGCAAAAGTAAAATTTAACATTTCCCCATACGCCGAGAACAACAAAATAACTACTTTTATCTTTTATCTTTTAACTTTATCCTGTGTTACAAACATAAATTTCACGTGGACAAACACCCAGATGCGAGACAACTATCTGGGGGTCACACAAATAGTTGTCCCGTGTGGGAATCGAACCCACGACCCCCGACGCCGAAGCCAATAGCTTGGCCACTGCACCACGGAGTCATCGTTATCCACTACGATTAATTAAATATGAAAACAATGTTTAAAAGGTGGTGGTTATCTTTTGCCACGGAACGTCGCGGGTTCGATTCTCTATACAGTGCACTAATCGAGTATCTCCTAAAGATGCTCGGCGTCAGTCGTGCTTGGGGCGTCAATACGTTGGTATATTTAGATAAATGTATTAATATAAGAATTCCCTGTTAGGGTTGAAACACAAAAGAAAGCTCGTATTTGTGCGAGAGTGTGTGTTTATTGTTTTAAGAAACGTGCGAAAATTTTACAAATGCACACGACGTGCTTAAGCATCGGCTGTCTTCGCTATGAGTACTTGTTATTTAAAGGAGTTGCAGTATCCCACGTCACTTGTAGCAGCATTTTACTATGTGACGGTGCATGGACTATGGACGATTTTTATCAAGTGGCTCTCAAATTTCTTAACGGCTACGGTGTAGAGAGACAGCGAGCGCTTTCACGTTTTATCGAGCCAATTAAATTAAATCACGTGATAAGTAGCAATTCATTTAACAAGGAGCTCCTCGATATCAAACATTAATAGGAATAATACGAAAGAAGATATAGGGAATTATATTTTTTTTTTATAATTATATTTTTTTTTATCATTTACAATTTTTTTTTACATTTACAATTTACAATACATCAATTAAAACTAAACTTAATCGATAAGAAAAAGGTTTTAAATTGTAGCGGTTTGAATCTGGACTTACAGAAAAATATGTTAAATCATGTTTAACTAAGTTTTTAAAATGAGCCGTCTGCAGATATTGCGTACTTTGCCAACCACAATGTAGCCATATCTAGTGTAAAACCATTAATTATTCTTAGCACGGCGTAAATCGTTGCATAAATTACTGCAGATTGAGTCACATCGTTATCCTGATCTTCGTTTGTACCTATCAACAGAGTAATATCATCTTCGTTACTAAGACACAAATGCGAAGGGAGTTGCATGCATCCTTACTAATATTATGAACGCGAAAGTTTGTATGTATGGATGGATGTTAGCTCTTTCACGCCAAAACTACTGTATAGATTTTAATGAAACAACAATAATATAGCTTATACATCAGAATAACACATAGGCTTTAATTTTTAAAGATATTGTGTGAATTGTCCACACTATGTGTTTTTCACAAACTTTCTCGCACGTCCTTTTCAAATAAGTCTTATACAATTTATTTCATCGTTCACCATTCGTTTTTCATAGTGTAACTAGATTTCAATTTGTATTTAAATCCGTTTAACTGTACTGGAAACAAATACACTTTCGCATATACCATATTGGCGAGATCGTTCCTGATAAATAAATTTCTGCCTCATCTCATGCACAAGGCGTTATCATCAGATGAACGACGCCTGAATAATGGACACGCTAACTTACCTCCCTTTCTCAATGCATCACATTTATTTCATGCTTTATTGCATGCACTGCATTACATGTTATGTCATGTTTAATCTTAAATATGAATGCCAACTGGTTTATTCCGTGTTGTTTAGGTTTACGAAGTCGGTGACAACGCCACGTTGTTCTCTTTAATTTTAAGACACCACATCTAAACAGGGTGATTTTATAGACGAAGAACATATTAACAGAGCATATGCAGAATTAATTCTAAGTCTGAATCTGGTACGTACCTGTGACCTCTTGTTTTTTCAAAGATTATTTTAAATTTTTTTAAACGTTATAGAAACCTTAAGAAATTCCTGCCTTACCGTCTCAATACAACAATCTATTGACGAGCACTAAAACTTTTCGCCAAACGCATAATTACTAAACCGCTTATCAATAGAGTTACCACTCTTAACGGGATAAACAAACAATGTTTGAATTGATATCTTTCTGATTATTTTGCGACAGGAACCGTCCCGAGATAACACAGAACAGCTAACCAAAGTTTCTGATGGCTGAATTAGGAAGTAATAGAGGATCAATATACAGACATATATTTTTATTTATAAGAATATCACTAAACCGCAATGCCACACAAAGAAAAAGTGTTTATAAATATGTTTTTGGGCGTATGCAGAATAAAACACCAAAATTTCAATACAGTTAAATTAATGATTTAGGAACGCATAAAAACAGCATACCTACAAATACAATTTTTTTAATAACACGAAAAGAGTACAATAAAAAAGTTTTTCTATGCTTTATACAGTTTTGTTTTCAATAAAAAACTTATGTGTGTTCTTATGACGGTCCACGTAAGAAATTATACCTCTGGAGTAACAAAATAAAAATAACTGAAATGGCAACATGAAGTCATATTGTTTATATTGAGGTTTTTACATATTATTACAGGGAGATTTATCGTCTTACTT
This sequence comes from Iphiclides podalirius, assembly GCA_933534255.1. Taxonomy (NCBI): domain Eukaryota; kingdom Metazoa; phylum Arthropoda; class Insecta; order Lepidoptera; family Papilionidae; genus Iphiclides; species Iphiclides podalirius. The sequence goes on from OW152819.1 coordinate 2,977,009, forward strand.
CAAGGATATTTCGTGTCGCTTTGTGCATTGTAAAAATTACTCTCATAATTTTCTACTCACGCGCTAAAAGAAGCGCACATAATTGAAACTATAATTGTAAGCAATGGAAGTTACCACCGAATAACTTATACGTATATTTTTTCACGTTTCTAAAAAGTCTTCTCCTGCAGATATAATTATGTACTGCCCTAATTAAAGACTATAAATAAAAACTTATGCTTCAGTACAGTGTTCTCAACAAACACGTGGCCATCCAACCAGCTTTCTAATTCAGACAAACTTAACAGTGCAACACATGTGAAGCAAATAAACAATATTTAGTAGCGGCCGTATTTTATAACTGTTTCTCGACACCAACTTGCAGCGTTAGAATGCAAAGATAGGAGATCCAGGGCCAGATAAGTGGACATCATATGCGGGGCGGCAACTCCACGATGATTACGACATTATGTTGGCATTAAATAATCGTTCCTGTGAGTATTTAAGTGCATATTTATATAATATGATTGTCGGTTTCTCTGTCGGTGCCATTTTCGACTTATACTGATTGAGATAAAGTCCACATAACATATCGTTTTGGCAAAGTTCAACTCCTTACTATGTTTAAATAAATCTTTCTAGTATAGACCCATAGGCAATAACGGGTGTCGAAAAAAAAATCCGTTACATTTGCGTAACCTAAAAATAATCGAAGTTGTTTACTGATTACGTATTTTTACAATTAAAGTAATAATTTTGCAATGGCAATAAATGTATTTTTGTTTTTTTTTTCGTACATTTTTAACATAATATTAATTAAACTTCTTAAATAATCAGTTCCCAGGAAAAAGCTAAAGGCAGCCTGATTTGATTATTTCTTTTTTTTTTTATTTTGACATAATTATTAGGAAAGCAGCAGTACGGCTTTCAGATTTTGACGTTACTGTGCGGTTTTATTATATCGCCATCTATCGGACGTCAACTGGAGCAATTTTAATTGCTAACTTATCACGTGCTCATCGGTGAACAAAAACATAGTGATTTGTAAATAAACATGCTTTCTTTAAATAATAATAGTTAAAAAAAATTTTTTGAAGATGGATATGGCAGTACACTGTGGGCTCGCGTGTACTATGTCCTAATACCCTCTTTTACACAGCAGCGGGAGAAATACAGATTTTTTTAGTTTATACATAATTTAGTTCGTCCCCGAACCGGTATTTGACTTACGTTGCTCGGGTATACTGATCGAAAGCGAGCGCCGAGCAACAACGGCCCAAACGTGAAGACGAACGAGCATTCGATTATAATTGCAAAGACAAGTCCATGGGCTTGCGCATGATACGCACGGTGGTAGGGCCACGCAGCAGCCTCGGCTGTTGCTCGAATAATAATACTTATTATAATACTTCCACGTTTCGTCCGGTGAGCGAGGTAGCCGGAGCCCAATTTTCAAAAGGTTGTCAACGCATCTGCAAACACGGGGGTGTAGCAGATATGCATGGGCGGCGGTGTTCACTTAACATCAGGTGAACCACCCGCTCGCTTGGCAACTTTTCACACACCAAATAAAAAACCCGCGATAGGGCTGTACCCACCTGAGCAAGCACGTCAGCTGCACGTCGTTCTGGTGGCGGGCGAGGGCGGGCGCGCCCTCGACGCGCACCGCGTTGATCTTGTCGCGGAGGGCGCCGCCGCAGCCGCCGCAGCCGCCGCACCGCTCGCGCAGTATCGACATGATGTTCGGCTGCCTCAGGAACGCCACCACCTGCGCAACGGAGTCCTTAGTAGGCATGAGATATACCTGCAACATTCTATACCCGGTCTCAAAGGTACGGGTATCGCCGTATACCCGGTGCTAAAACCCAGTATCAAAATACCTATAGGTATTAGTTATATTCAGGCCTCCTTTTGGAGACTCGGTCGAATCAAACGAATTGAACCTTTGGTTGGAATTGGAAAATTTAGATTTTTTTTTAGCAATCAGTTTTTTTTAAATTGAGATTTAATCAGTCTAAAATAAGCTCCATCTTTACTAACGTAAAGAACCCTATTATCAAAAAAAGTAATTCAAAATAAATATTACTGTTTAACCTTATTACGCAATTATTCATCTACCTAATAGTCATAGAAATAAAGAATAAATTTATCCCAAGGAATTATTTGGTATAAAATGCCTAAATCATACTTTTCAATTCGGGCATGATCGGGAAGAGCCGCCGTAAGCGTTCGGGGAACTTCGTACCTATTCGGCCGCGCGAGCGTTATATACCGCCACCGTCGGACGAGGCGGCCATACCCAGCCATACCTATCGGGTATGGAACGGGCCTCTGCCGTACATACATACCCGGTGTGCGTACCGGTATGTTCATACTGGGTATTTATGCCTGTGTTTATGTTTGCTGTTTATTATTATGCATGCCGTATATACTGGATATACGCCTCATCCCTAGTCCTTAGCGTGCGGACCGGAGAGAGTACTACCGTCTCGGTCACGCCGCACGCCAAATCGCAGCCCGTCTCGCTCCCAGTTCACGTTGTTTTTTTTGTATGTGATAAAGTGGCAAACGAGCTGGCGGTTCACCTTATGTTAAGTGATAAACGCAGGGTTGCAAATGCGTTGCCACCTTTAAATAAAGTGTGCTCCGGCTACCTAACTCACCAGACGAAACGCAGAAGTGTAACACTTCTACTTTACGCCGTCTTCTGTGGGGTCGTGGTACATACCCGGACGGATCTGCCCATGCGTCGTACAACAGTGACAACGGTTGCGTGGCCCTTCCACAGTTAAGTTACAGGTAGGTCACAGGTACAGTTGCGAACAACGTCACACAGAGTCTGTAGTGCACAGATTCAAGAAAATACTACTGTCTCGTTCACGCCGCACGCCAAGTCGAAGTCCGTCTCGCTCCTACTTCACGCTGGTACAGTCGCGAACAACGTCACACAGAGTCTGTAGTGCACATATTGAAGAGAGTACTACTGTCTCGTCCACACCGCACGCCAAAGCGAAGTCCGTCTTGCTCCCACTTCACGTTGGTACAGTTGCGAAAAACGTCATAAGTCTGTACTATACAGATTGAAGAAAGTAGTTCTCTCTCTTTTGCGTTTCGTCTGGGGAGTGAGGTAGCCGTTGCCCAATTTTCAAAAGGTTGTCAAAACATCTGTAACCCTCATTAATCTCAAATTCACATAACATCAGGTGAACCGTCTGCTCGTTTGGCAACGTTTCACATATAAAAAAGTCATCAATTACCTTGTCGTTATACGCCACTGGTATGTCCTCGTGTAAATTGTGCGCGTGCGCATCGGACGAGGTGACGGGCGGCCGTGGCGGTGGGGTTGGCGCCTGTTTGACACAAGTCACAGATTAAATGCAAATAGACAACAATTCTATCATTGAATGAACGCAAAAAAACGCTTGTGTATACTTATGTAGGTACGCACGGAAGAAGTTATACTTCTTTAGCCTAACCAAAGAAAATTAATTAAAAATTTTATCCCGTTTGGCAGTCTAACATTTTTTTCAGTAAGTAGTGTTGCCAAGCGAGCAGACGGTTCACCTGATGTTAAGTGAATACCGCCGCCCATGAAACGACCAGATGAAACTGATACGGTTAAATTAGATAGCTTTGATTTACTCACATCAAAATGTAAAAAAGCTGTTATTTGTTATTTGTTGGTGTCCCTACGCAACCAACTTCTGGCATCGTAAAAATTCGCGCTAAAAGAAGTATAACTTCAAAACTTAAATTGTGTATTAAACAAAAAAAAAAAATTTTAACATGAAATTTCTTTGCATCTAAAATAATACCAACCATGCATATAGTAACACAAAAACAAATCAGACACATTTACAAACAAACAAGAAAATATAACAAAACCAAATAAAACAGCGAGCAAAATCATACAAACGTAATGCATGCCTAATTAGACTACACAAAATGTCTACAATGTTCAATATATTACATACTTATTACATAAGTGGAATGATATTTACATTAATTTATTTTACAATAACTTTACAAGTATTACGAGCAAAGACAAAAACCAACACTTCATTACTATACATTTAAACTACAGACATGGATTGTAGATGTAGATTGACAAATTTCACCAATCTAAATTTGTTCGAAAACTACCAACATAATATTAAAAACAAAAATTCCGTTGCAAATTAGAATATCGCTTGGCACATACATAAATCGCCGATTATTACAACTACAAATAAAGAGTTAACGAATAAAAGAATAAAACGGAAAATTTCAGGCTAAAATAAAGAGGAATTACTTTTGATGATTTGGATAATAATGAGTGTATAGTACACGTCACTCGCATATATTTTATAAATGAAAGCAGCGACTAGATTTATGTCAAAATACTTTTAAAATATATGTATACAATAAAGATACGATTAACGCAACAAAAAACTAAGCGCTTGACTAATTAACATAACACATATTGAACGTACACAATTGTATTTACTGCATGTTTTTAAATTAATCTACACAAGTTTTACCCAATTGATCAGTGCACATCTAATGCTACATTATTCAATAGGTATAAAATTGATAAAAGTAATAAAAGCATACAGACACCAATACTGCTTAGTTGTTAAATAGTAAATGTGTTCAGTGTAGTCTAGAGCAGTGTCCAGTTTGTGGCAGGGGTGGCCAACAAGTGGAACCCGTATTCGCTCGTATGTTTAAGCATAGAAACCGTTTGTTATATTATCTACTGAGCAATTATTGGGCGCTCTAGTTACGTAGGTTTGTCTGTATAATTTAAAATCAGCATAAATTTTAAAACTGGAAAAAATGCATTCCTATCTTGTCAATGACACTAAATTGACCACTCCTGGTTTAGGGTAAAAGGTTGCAGTGCGCGCCTGCATGGAGAAGGGTACAAAAGGTAAAAGGTAAGAGAAAGGTAAAAATGTAGTTAAAGGATGGTGTAAGGTGGTAGAATGATTAGTTTGTTCAGTTGGGTAGTTTAGGCTAATAACAACGAAATGGAGGGTAAATTAGTAAAGGGGAGGGGAGGGTAATTTAAAATAGTGTCGTAAAATGGGCTAGGGTGTAGTGGTGTAGAGTATAATGGACTGTTTGCGAATGTTGTATCGTTGTGGGCCGTGCCTGATCGTAGGCGGGGCTCCCAACGACCACTGCGACCTAGTAGATCTATTGTAGTCTATGTGGTTGTGTGGGGTACTGTGAAGCATGTTAGCGTAGTGAGCGCCAGTGTGGCCTCTTGTATCGTTGCAGGCCGTGCCTGATCATGGGCAGGGCTCCCAACGACCACTGCGACCTTGGAGTATAGCCTATTGTAGTCTGTGTGGTAGTGTGGGGTATAATTTATTTATTTATTTATTTACTTCACCAACAAGATACACATCAAAACAAGCTTAAAACATAAATAAGTACCTACATAGTATCTTCAACTAAATGGTATCTCAATTACAGGTGAAAGGACATTCAAAAGTTATATTATATTGACAACTGCTAAAAAAAGAATAATAAAATAATAATAATTGAAGTATGCTAAATGCTAACAAAGAATTAATACAGTAGTTGACTGACTTTACACTAAAATAAACATATAATCAAAACCGAAAATAACATAATTTTTAACAAAATAACAAAAAAAGAAAACTGTAGAGATAAAGAAGAAATTTACTCTAATTAAATAAAAAACTGTAAGTGGACAGATTTCTCTTGAACTGTTGAACTTGGTACTGTCGTTAAAAATGTCTATGGTCATATAAGTACCAGACAATTTATTGTAAGTTTTTGACAAACGGTTGAGTGATAAGTTATTGCCGAGATTCGTTTTAGACCGATGAGTTACAAACATTAATAATGAACTGTATTAGTGTGATAAGCGCCAGTGTGGAGTGTTGCAGTATTGAGGGCCGTGTCTGATCGTGGGAAGCGCTCCCAACGACCACTACGAGTAGGTCCTATTGTAGTCACTATGTTAGTGTAGGGTATAATGGGGTATGTTAGTGTAGTGTACGCCAGTGTGAATTATCGTATCGTTGTGGGCCGTGCGTGGTCGTAGGCGGGGAGTTAGCGGGCAGTCTGTGTGGTAGTCTATTGAGGTATGTTGGTGTAGCGAGCGTCAGTGTGTGGAATGTTGCAGTGTTGTGAGCGGGGCGGCGGCGGGCGGTCTGTGTCGTGGTGTAGGGTATAAAGAGGTATGTTGGTGCAGTGAGCAGTGTGAAGTGTTGCGTCGTCGCGGGCCGTGCCTGATCGTGGATAGGGCGGCGGCGGGCGGGCAGCAGGGGCGAGAAGGGCCCGGCGGGGACGCGCGCGGCGCGCGGCAGCCGCGGGTCCATGAAGGTGGTGCGCCGCAGCACGTGGTCCACGAAGAAGCGCTGCGGCAGGACACGCGTATACGTCCCGGTCTAGACTACGAACGCGTGGCGTGGCGCGTGCTTAACGGCGCTTAACACTAGATGGCGCTACTCACTTGCCCATTCAATCAGCAGCGCGTCCGGTGAGCGACGCACTTAACGCGTTCGTTGTGCGACGCACTTAACGCGTTCGTTGTGCGACGCACTTAACACTAGATGGCGCTACTCAATTCAAATAGTGACACGTCCGCTGTGCGACACGCTTTACACTAGACAGCGGCTCTCACACTGTGCCGTGACATTAAAATTGATGTCCACACGTATTACAAGAGCAATAGAAATGCTCGATGGCTGTACAGCGTTACAGTTATCGGCAAATTGAGTACGTGGAATACGTACTTAAGGCCGGCGCATGATATTGAAAATATAACTGAGAAATGTTTTGATTTAAAAACTATTGACTCTAAACAAATTAATGCAATAATTACCTACAATCATGTGTTACATCAAATTGCACATTTGTATTTAAGTATCAATATGCGTGTTTACGTGTATTAACTTCGTTGAAATGTGAACCTTATTCCACTAACATACGGTTCAGATCCACACACCTTTCCGTTGCGGTCGAGCTTGGTGTCCCAGCCGAGGGGAAGGGCGCGGTCCTGCTCGCTGAACATGTTGACGAGGGCGACCAGGTCGCGGTTGTGCTGGTAACGCTCGAAGGAGGCGGTGTCGCGGCGGATCTTCGAGATCATGTGCTTCAAGGTCGAGTTGCCGTTGTACAGCGCCGACGCCTCCTGCAATGTGGTGATTGCGAGGAATACTCTTAAATACAGTGTGAATTTGGCAGGCTTGATAAATTCTTCACTACACAGTATAAAACAAAGTCGTCCCGCTGTCTGTCTGTCCCTATGTATATTTAGATCTTTAAAAATACGCAACGGAGATTGATGCGGTTTTTTTAATAGATAGAACGGCGGGTCGCTAGTACATCATAAATTGTACTGAAATTTAGATATTTAATTTTCTTTCATATTATTTACAATTGACTTATATAGCGAGCATTTATAGTAGTGAAGTAGGCCACAGTAAAGTTTTAAAAACCGGCGGCGTTTTAGGAATGCTGTACCACAAGTATCAAAAACGTCACTGGCTCACAAGAAAGTTTGTTCAGAGGCTGAATACACTAGGCTATCATACTCCTACTACGTAGATATGTGAAGCGGTGGTACTTTCACATTGCTGCTTAATGAGTGTAGTGTATATACATACAGTACAGAAGATGTCATACCTGGTTCATATGCAAGATGGAGTAGAAGTCGGGCCTCGCGAGGAACTCAGCGGCGGGGTGGGGCGCGGCGGGGTGAGCGGCGGGGGCGGCAGGGGGCGCCGAGGGGGCGGCGGGAGGGGCGGCGCGGGAGGGGCCCGCCGGGGCGCACGCCTCGTCCCCCAGCTGGGTGCGCGTCATAGTGCGCCTGATCGACTGGTACCTGAAGGGGAAGTCGCGATCAAGGTAAAGTCAAAGTCAACTTGTTTTATCAGGTTTAATAAACAAAACAGTGATGGCCCACGGAATCGAGACGTGGTACTACACAGATGGCCTGGATTTATGATGAAGTTTTAGATCATGCAGCGAGCTATGGAGCGGGCTATGCTCGGTATATCTCTACGTGATAGGGTTCCAAATGGAGATTCTGCAGTACCAGAGAAAGAGAATAGACATAGCTCAGAAGATCAGAAGCTCAAGTGGCAATGGGCCGGTCATATAGCTCACAACATCAATGGAGAAGAAAGTTTCTCGAGTGGCAGCCCCGTATTGGCCATCGCAGTGCAGGAGTAACCCCACTAGATGGGGACAAGTGATGAGCTGTGCGAGAAGCTGTTGGATGCAGGTGGTGAAGACAAATGTTCAGCGGTGGATAAGAACAGGCTGAAATGATGATAAACAAAATGAACTAATTAATTTATCAGAGTTGGCCACGAATCTTCACAAATACTTAAAGTGCTTGAACAACACGCACAAAGCTACGGGTACAGGCTACCCACCACCTCCTATGGCCCTACCAACCTCGCAGTTATATGGGTCGAATCGCGGGAGGCTCCGCATGAACCTAATTGACTCCCAACAACCTAGTCTACTCCTTCTCCCTGATTTGCATAGTTAGCCGTGGTAGGCCATGTAACAATCTTCGATGTTTGGCTTCTGCGTTTCGTCTGTTGAGTGAGATGGTTGGCAACGCATCTGCAAGTGTCCATGGGCGGCGGTTATCACTTAAAGTCAATACAACTTAAAGTGAATACTTAACGTGGTAGCTTACGAACGCGTTGATTTCTTTGTAAAATTTCGACGTTTCATAGGAACGCATTAGGAAAGATATTTTATTATTATTATTATAATACTGAAATGACTTCACGCGAAGGTGGCGGTTCCTTGCCACCTTCTCACCTAAAAAAGAAACGCCCAGGAGGCTTACGCCCGTAAGCCGACTAGGGGACATCAGGCTAGTGCAGGTTTTCTTACGAGTAGGTTTAGGTCGGCTTTACCTCCTATCGAGCTGTCGCCTTTGCACCTCGGGCGCGGGCGACCGGGGCACGGCCCCGTTGGCGCTCGGCCTCGACCACGTGGTCGTCCGGTTGATGTGGTCGATGTAGAACACGCGCCCGTGGCTGTCCATGCGCGCCTCCCAGCCTGCAGCGTCAAGACGGACAACGGTTAACCACACCATTGAAAATTTTTAACTGTGATAGGGCCATGCAGCTTTTTGCTGTCGTACGAATGAGCAAGCTCGATCGGGCTCACATAAGACCGGCGTGAGATATATTACGATTGAGGTAACCGGGACCCCTTCTTCAAAGGTTGGTAACGTATCTGTAACGCTTCAGTTATGATGTTCTTGAATGGCGCTAATCACTCAACACCAGATGAGCTAGCTATTCATAACTGTAACTTTTTACATCAAAAATAAATGTCAGGGATAAATCCGAACAATTTCTCAAGAAAAATCACAATGTCATATCGTTAAGCCGTATTTGGAAAAATATAAGTCGTGTTTTTGGTAAATCTAGAATAAAAACATTTACTTTTGCATAAAAAATAAACAAACTGTGTAATAATAATGTATCGGATCGAAACTCAATGACTTTTACAAGAGAAGTAACAATGGTTTAACAGCTCAGCAGAATAGATCCTAAACTGAAATTAAATGGCAAAAGCGGTAAATATGTACATGTATACCGACGATACAAACAGATTCCATATATTAACGAAGGAGAGCACTAAAACATACTTTTGAAAATTCTTCATCGCCAGTAGTTAAATACGGGGAGGCAGTGTATATAAAATTATATAAACATGTGTTACCTGCGGGCAGCGGTTCCTCGCACTCGATGATCCCGCCGATCATATTGGCGGGGAAATCGCCGGTGAGCGCCATCTGCCTCGACGCGCGTTCCGGTATCGACGGCAGCCTGATGCCGGCCATATGCCTGAGGGGCGTAGGCGACGCCAGTGCGTTGTCGTTATCGTCGCTGTCGTCCACAGTCTGTGGCCGCCGCAGCACCACGTCCTCGGGCGGGCCGGCGTGCACTATCGTGAAGTGGTTGCTGTTCACGAACTCGAGGTTGGGCGAGCGTATCTCGGACGTTCTCAGCTCGCTCGTGAACTCGACCATCTCGAAGTTCTCGGCGTTCTGGACGGGCGGCGGGTGCAGGTCCGGCGGCGGCAGGGGCCGGGGCCGCCTCGCGTGGTGCGTCGGTGTCGGCGGGCATTGGGGGGTGGCGGCGCCAGCTAGTGCGGCCACCCTAGAGAGCACACGTGGATGCGGTCTCAACGGACTGTCGGGGATGTTAGCGATATTGGCGGTCTTGTGGGGGGAATGGGTCGGCGTGCCTTCGCAGCCGAGATTCTTGAGCAGATGCCGCGGCAGACTTGAGTGCTTGGGCGTCGGGCTCTCGCACGAATACTTTCTGTTCATGATCATAGTGCCGACGCTCGGCAGCGGCTTGCTGGTCTCGTCGACCGGCGACGCGGAATGCGACGAGTTGCAGGAGCTGGTTGCGTTCGAGCTGTTGTCCAGCTCTCTGCTTGGGCCGTCGATGTGTGAAGAGTTGAGGAAGGCGGTCATCATCGTGGGCGTGTTCGCCCGGCCGGAGCCTTGCCGGGTCAGCGGCTTGTGGCCCTTCATGAGGGTTATCTCTTTCTCTTCTATCTGGTTCCGATTGTCGTCTTCGAATTCCGAATGATTGCTGATGTCATTTATGAAAGTGTTTTGCGCTTTCTCCTCGGACTTGGAGCAGTTCGGTGTCGGATTCGATCCATCCACGGCATCGGCGGCAGCACTCGCCTTGTCTTTCCGGGCGAAAGTCGTTGTTATGTAGTTATCCGGTCCTATATCCTTAATAAACATAATTTTATTCCTACTTACGCTCGGCGAACCGTCAGGTACATTGTTCATTCTCTTGTCATCCTTTAACCTAGGTAATTTCATTGAGGAAACAGTCGATTCGCATAAGCTGCCGTCCGTCTCCGGGGTGGCCAATGGAGCGACGTTCTGTCCGTCCTTCCAGAAGCCCGCCGTCGCCGGGACAGATGCCGGGTTGCCAGAGAAGAACTCGCCCGGTTTGAAATCGTTGATGCCGCCCTGCAGGACGGACGAACGATTGATATTGTTGTCCGTGAAGAACTGTTCGTCTGTGTCGATCAGTTCGAACGTGAACGCGTCCTCGGGCTTGGTTAGTTTCTTGGGCTTCCTGTGCCTGGGCACTAAGGGCGGGGACAGCGCGTGCATCCTCTCCAGCGGCTTGTGCGACTGTCTCGGCGGTAATGGTGGCACTGGGGACTTCTCCGCGTCGCTTGGCACGTTAGCCCCCTCCACATCGTACACGAATTTCATTATTTTACACGGGTTCTTTGGGGACCAGATCTTGTAGTACTCCGTGTCCGGCGATGTCGGCGATTCGAAGCCGCTGGCCGCCTTCGATTTCTTCTTAACGCCGTTCAACATCCCGCCGCCGGTGTCGACTGGCGGCGGGTACTTCTTCTTCACGCCGGACGACGTCGGTTTACAATCGACGGCGCGTCGAGACTCGCTGTTCACCGATTGAGATTCATCGCATGCGTCACCAACGAGAGGTTTACTAGTATCACATTTCGCCGCGTCGTACTTGTTCCCGCTACTCGCTAAGGCGCTAATTGAGCATTTGTTGACGTTATCACTGAGGTGCTTGATGTCCTGGTTTGTGCCCGACACGAGCTCCACGCGGGGCATGTTCTCCGAGTGCATTTCGAAGCTTTCATTGTTGTAGGTGTACGGGGACACCTGGTCGCCGCTGCGTTTCCTCGAGATGCCCTCCTTGAGGCGCAGTGGCAGTTTCTTGAGGTCGACCTTGAAGCGGGGCGGGAGGGTGGAGGACTCCGCGACGCAATCTTCGCCTTCGCCATTGTAATAGCGGAAGCAGAGCAGCTGCTCGCAGTCTGGAATGAAACAGCGCAAAAGTTAGTACGTATTTCATGGTTGTAATTTTTTTTGAAAACGTCACCGCTTACAATCTCGAGGCGTAAGTAAGCATCGAAATGCTATAGCCACTTAGCGGTAGATATACCACGCGAAAATCTCAACGTCCTATCTGCTTTTCTTCTTTGCATTTTTAACAATCATCTAAAGTGTTTCCTTAAGAGCAAACACTTCATTGCAATGCCCTTTCTAACAAACTGAAGGTCCGTTCGGGAAAGTACTACGACCTCGTAGAAGACCGGTGTGAATTGGAAGTGTTACACTTCTGGCTTTCGTCTGGTGAGAGAGGTAACCGGGACCCACTTTACTAAACGATGACAAGTCATCTGCAACCCTGCGGGTGTTGCAAATGTCCATAGGCGGCAGTTATAACTTAACATCGGGTGAAACGTACAGCTTGCTTGCTACCTTGTCACATAAAAAAATGTAGAGCCATTGTAACACCCCATAGAGTATTTATAGAACTAGATGGTGAAATTACCTTCGTAAGGCTGATTGGGCTCGTCAAGCAGCCACATTATGTCGCCGGTGGCGCATCCGGTCGCCGGCACGCGCCCGACGACGCCAGCGACACCCACCGATTCTAAAACAAACAGACGAAACGTTATTAGGACACGTCTACATGCAATTAGCTCGGTGATGATATGTGAAACGAAAAGTTCTGGAACTAGTTAAAAGGGACTGAGGGACTATGAACAACAGTCCTCCTTTTTATCGTGAATACACAGAATACCTTATCGCTCTACCCGTTTATGAACTGCAGCTTGAGGGTATGAATGGGTTAAGACATAAATAAAAAAATGATCAATAGGAACGAATTTAGAACACGCACACATTAACCGGATTTGCCTTAGTGCCCAATACAAAAGAAACATAAACGAATCGAACATTGCTCATGTCATGAACAAGGCGTATAAACAACGAGAGGGTACACTGGCATAAACGACGGCGAAAAATTAACTGCGGGAGGGAGAAAATCTCATTAAAGGCCGACGGAGCGATGAAAAAAACGAAGCGCGCGGCAGGTGCAAGAGGCTCGTAAGCGAAAAAAAACAACAGCAAGACAAGCCCGCGTGGTGAGCGAACAGCGGGGCGAAAACCCTTCCATTTTTTGTCTTACAAAAATCGACGAGTAGGCCGTCTGCGTCTGTGCGGCGCAAAAGTAAAAGTAACCTTTATATAAATGTCTCTGCTGCGAAAATTTCCCTCATGTACCCGTGTTTGTGTAAAATGACAATGGCTACCTTTGTGCAGATGCTATTAAGGTATAGCCCGCCACCACCCCAGGGTCGATTGGAATTCTTCCCATATGTGTTTCGCGAAACGCAAGAGACTTCAGCACTAGGTCAGGGCGATTGCAATAATATCGAAGTTAGCACCACGTGTAGTATATTTTCCACCCAGTACAGATAAACAACTCTATCTCTTCTTTATTGTGTTTTTAAAAACATTGCCCTTACTTTAGGATTAAAGCGTTATCTTGTGTTGTAAGGACGTTTTTCAAACATAAAATTCACGTGGACAAACGCCATCTGGGTGCGACGAAACAACTATCTGTGTGTGACACAAATAGTTGTCCCGTGTGGGAATCGAACCCGCAACCCCCGACGTCGAAGCCAATACCTTGGCAACTGCACCACGGAGTCATCAAATCCGCCTCTACAGCACGGGGCAGTATTCCTACGGCTGGGGCAATGTACAAAAAAGGGCAAACACAAAAAATTTAATAAAAAGCCGCATCGCAAATTGCGCCGCGGACTGGGCCGGATGCGGGAGCCGCCCGCACGTTTCGCGAAACGGCCGGTGCCACCGAATCGCCCGGTTGATTGCGGGCGCGCGCTTGAAATCGCGCGCGGCCGAATTAATTCGTCCGTAAGCCGGCGGACCCGCCATCGCCATATTTCGATTGGATCGATGCACAAGCGCAAGACATCAACTCGACTGATCGAGTGTTCGGGGAACGTCGTGACGTCAAACTGCCACGCCGTGGACACGATCTAATCGAAGCCACGAGATATTTACGACGGATATGTTAGGACGCGGGGGCGGGCAGGGGGGAGAGTATCGCGGAATTATCTCGGATCCATTTCCGTTCGGAAACAATTACAAGCGCTGGGAGCGCGGTGATCGATTGGCGCCGTTAACGCTCTTTTGTTTTCGTGTCCCCATTTCTCAACTTTTTGTTCGAGTTGGGACAGTCCACTGTATTTTACGAATGCTATTGGGATATTGTTTAATGACCGCCGTTTCCGCCGGCATGATGTCAGCCCGAGCGTCTTGTTTTACATTTAATGGCGCATTTCGCGAATTGTTGCGTTACAGAAATTACTTTAATTTCTGTAACGCAATAATTCGCGTTGATTGGATCAAACAGAGTGGCGCTTTGTAATTTGAAACGAGAGTGTGAGCGGGAAATGTGATATTAGGATTTCAATGGCCCAATGCGTCAGAGAATTTTTATCCTTGGCGATATGCGAAAGCTGTTTTTTTATGGGAACATGGATCAGGTTCCTAAGATACATGTATCTTGTATGAAAGATTTAAAGTTTTTGGCGTTAACTATAACGGGTTATTGATGTGAAAGTTTAAACATCCTACGCAATACACAACCCGCGGTATATTTCGTTCCCTTTTCTATTTTCGAAAACGAAAAGTCATAATCACCGGCCAACCTATTTCAACTAAGGAAAAGGAAGTTGGTTCATTTTCATATTCTTAGAAATATCAAACCTTCGAGAACGTGTGATAGTTTACTCGAAAGCTATCCTAATCGGCCTTCGAGATTGAAAACTACTATATAATTTTAAAACGAAAACCGAACAGTTCACGTTTGCACATTACCACGATGACTCACAACTGACCCGCGTATTCGAACCGTATTCGAACGCTATCGACAATTATCCCGCGCTGATTAGCGCGCCGATGACGAAGGTGACGTCAGGCGGTGACACAGAGGGCGTCTGCTTCCGGTGACGTCATTTCCGCGCACTTCCGGCCCGGGTACGCGAGATCCACTTGGGTCCTTCCGTTAGCCGTTGCGGTATACGTTGTGAATTGTTCAGGTTAATAGTGAAAGCCACATGGCGTTTTGGTTGTCCACGACTTTCGGTTTCGCCGAACCATTGTGGCGGGCTCTCAAGTTGGAAGAGGGTTCGAATTCCAATCGACCCTGTTGATATGGGCAGCGCATGAATTGATGATTTATTATGGACATGGAGCGGTCTGTCAAAATATCTGAGTTTAGAATTTTGATTATGGATCATATTATGAGTACTTGAATACATACATATAATTCTAAAGACTTTGAACTCTGATGGCAGATGTTGCTCAATTATTTATTATTGTCAGACAACTAAAATTATCGCAATAGTTAATTTTTTCTACACCGTGTAATGGATTATTTTAGTAATTTAGAGAAATCTTCGGCTAACAAACGTGTAAAAGAGCGTTTGATTTATTATAAATAACGTAAAAAAATTTCATCACTTAGTATCGTTTTCCGATCGGAAATTGCAAAATCCAAATATAAATACTAACTCGAGGAGAGAACGATTTCCGTTCGAGTGTCGAGTTTCCGTTTCTTCCAGAAGAATGCCCAAAGTCTTTCCATTCGTGCGTCGTTCCTTGTTAAAAAGAAACTGAGCGTTGTACGAAATCCGGAGGAAACATCTGTGAGCCGGCGAGCTTCCCCGAAGCGGGGATTATGAATTTATGTATCAGCTTTCTGGGGCTTATATCATTATTTATATAAAGGTAGGAAATGTTATAACGAAAAATAATGGATAAGAAAATAACCGTATAAAACTACTTTTGCAAACTATACTATTTATATGTAATACTAGCTGACTCTGCAAACGTTGTTTTGCTATATCAATTATTTCTAGGGAATTTGTCAATCTGAACACATACAAAGAGAATTTATGGAACGCACCCATAAAATGCTTGACAGATAGGAACAGTTTGAATGGGAATATAGTATATAGAATATAGTTTTAGCAAGACTAACGAACAGCAATTAATTTTTATGTATATAGATAGATAATGTTGACATATATCAACATTTCAACATTGTGTTAAGTATTATGTACTTCGGTTGTGTTTTTGATTTTTGTGACATTACATTCACACCGCGCGAGTGGCCTTTTATAACCATAATCATGCGCTTCCTCCAAAAGAGATGCGATGAACAGACATTAATGTCGCCGCCGACGTTTAGTGTCGCCGCTGTGATTTACGATAGCGGCGACAAGTGTGCACCAATCTGCTACATCCACACCATTACCAATACAAATGGGGCAGGTACATCACGATGAAACATCGCGCACTGCAAGCAGTCACATCCGAATGGTATCGCTGCTAATTTACACCACGAACATTTATAATTGCGCACCTGCGTTCGGAAATGACTAAACCCTGCGGAACGCACAGCGAAAAAAGCGGCTCTGTTTCAGGGTGGTAAGCGATGTATTCGCTTGGGCGTCGCAATTAACTAGCTCAGTGCGTCACGTAACCGAGCGTTCATTTGGCGGAAGCCGGCAGTTAAACCGAGGCGTTGTCATCTCGCGACCCCTAGCCGACCGCGCCCACGCCACGGAGATGAGAGCTTTATCGCCGCTGTCATGTCTTTTTAAGTGGACTCCGAGTGATCGTAGGGCCGAAGAAGCGACGCCCCCGACGCCGCACCCCATTCTCGCGTCTTTTGTTTCTTAGCTCGTGAACATATTCAAGACTAACTGATGCCCGCGACTTCGTCTGTGTTGTTTATAATATAAACCACTACACCGCTTGCCCCATTTCTCTACCGCAAGAAAACACAATCCGCTGAACACGTAGGATAAAAATCGTTTCCCATAAAACTGTTATAACTTTACATTAAATAGAGATTACAAGATTTTTTTTCGATAAAAAGACATGTTACAAAAAATGTTGTAATAAGTCTTGTCTAAGAAATTAAAATAAGAAAAATTCATTGAAATGTATCATTAGCTTTTCCATGAGACGCGCACAGAGGCAGACCTCTTTCATTTTATTTACATAGATTCAAAGATTTTGTACGGTAGTAGGTAGTAAGTAAGTAAACAAGAAAATCGAGATTGTCAAACGAACATAATCAGAAAGAATAAAATTAGCTTCAGAATCAAAGACTTCCTCCAGCACGCGCCGCTGCAGCCGAAACTTAGTATCGAAGTAACATATCAACCAGGAGTAATGGATTGTTCGTTAAACGCAATCGACAGTGTCTAATCGAGCCGTCAACATATGGTCTATACATAATGTATTACAAATTGCGATCGCGTTATGGAAAACATCATTAGAGTGGCCAAAGAATAAGAGATGTCGATGCCAATATACATGATAATGAAAAGCGCTTTCCAACCACATAACTTATACTATATGATTGTATAAACGTTTTTTTTTTTATATTTGTAATATGTTTTATTTGCAGAGAGCTTTAAAGAGATATTCAAATTTCATTTAGAAATATAACAATCGCAAATAATGCCAAGATCGAATCGATCAATGTAAAAGATCAATGAACCAAAATAATATGATTGTACATAATAAATTTCTTTTGGATTATTTATGCCTTCAAAAGCCAGAAAAGAGTTATGCATACAGCCAAATATTTAATAACCAAAAATAAAGAAATAACATGAAGCTTACAGCATCGATATTAAAATGAAAATTATTCCCGACCTCGCGTCAAATGCTTAAGCCGTAGGAATGTGTCAAGGACTTAGGAGAATTCGCCAATATGAGGGACGTTCGAAGGCGAAGGTTTTATTGCACCTTTCGCGTATATGAACTTTAACGACCGCGCTACATGCGCAGATTCTGAGGAACTGTCTGCCTCATGTAGCCATGACAGACGCCCACGCCGCCTGCTAACAAGCGGACCTAGGGTTTGGTGGGGTCAGGTACAAAAATTATTAAAAGAATACACATACGAAAACAAAAGGTTTTATTTGCCTTTACATTTATAATTGAATATTGCGGAACCCAAACGTGTTATAGTTATGCTGTTACGAATGGTATATATGGCAGATTAGTCCTTTTGTGAATGGCAAAAACTCATTGTGTTTTTACATCAAGCGTGGGCTGGCCATTAGTCAAGCCCTAATGATATCGTTACACGAACAGATCCACCGCCGCTCGCCGTAGACTCGGTTGAGAGGACACTTCTTAGGACGACCCATCTGTCGCGGAAAGAGACATCAAGACGGTAATTTCATCCACAAAAGTGAGCTGTATCCGTCTCAGAATAACACATGGACGCGAGGAAGCGGGAGTTTAAAGGGGTCGACTCGATGACAGACCTCCATTAGTCGAGTGACGACGTGACGGTTTCAAGACGTTGTTAGGGTGCGATGACGTGGGACTTTACGCCATGCGCCGCTTTCACACAATACGTGCATAGAATTTACAAGAGCTGAGGTTAATTGACAATCGTGTGTACTTCCCAACAATAAACATAAAAATTAAGCTTTGATTACGGCGATGATTTCGGAGTCGGGTAAAAATTAATAAAACCAGGTACTAAGTGTGCTGGGCATTTGCTGGCTGTATTTAAAAATGTATTTTAGAACAAAGAAAGTCAATTAAGAAAATTAGGCGGCAAACATCCACAATTTAATTTTAAACGAACATTTTAGGTCGGTTTCAACTGAAAAAAATAAGATATTAATAAAATTAACTTAGTGTTTATAGGTAAAATATATTCCTTAATCATTGCGAACACCAGCTGACGGAATTCAAATACATCGTTGTCTGGTAAAAGGCGAAAAACATCCAAACGGACCTCGTCGAAAAGGGCGTCCTCCGTCAATACCATCACTAATCATCGGTCGGACGTGAACGTTTTTATTTAAATTCCACCCCATTCATTTGTGGCCCATTAAGGACCGGTTAATTTTACGAGTGAGGTGCACTTAAAATTCCTCCGGCCGCTGCACAAATCGCACCGGATATTGGAACGTCGCTCTGGCGACAATGTCCATTTACACCTACTGCGATAACGTGTTAGGGGCAATCCCATTCCTTTTTCCACCGACTTCGAAAAAGGAGGAGTTTCCCGATTCGACTGTATTTTCTTTTATGTTTGTCACCTCAGGACTTTCGATTGAGCTAACCGATTTATTATTTGAAAGCTGGTGTTCCCACGTGGTCCCATATTAGTTTCATTGGGCTCCGGAGTAACTTAGGGAACTCGTGTAAATGAATAATAAAATTATTACAAAGCGAGATATTTGAAGACGGTTTTATTTTTCGTTAATAAAAAATAGAATTAGTAAAAAGATGCGAAACTGTTCTAAATAGAATTAGTAAAAAGATGCGAAACTGTTCTGCCCCCGTAAGTTTGTACCCAATTTAGAATGAAATAATCGTGTCATATAGATGAGAAAACGTATCATCACATACCAGCATTTTTGAAGTCGATTTCCGTCGTTCAATAAAGCGAAAGCGATGATAATTTTGAAGACAAAGAGACTAAGAACTTATAGGCTTTCGGTAAAAATAATAGCTGAGCAATTTCATTGTTAATGCGAGGTCATGGTGGATACGAGGGGTCAATTTATAATAAAGTGAAATATTAAACGTTTCAACTATATTTCTGTGATTTCATTTTCAGTATGTATCTTATCCTTTCTACTATTCTTCCTTTATCCCTGTTTCCAGGGAATGAAAAATAGCATTCGAATATGACGGTAAATTTCGCCGCAAAAAAAATGTTATAATAGCTCGGTCGGTAATCGGGCGGCCCCAAAACAGACGGCCGCGGTTCGTATCGTGATCATTTACACACTTATTTTTTTTTTTAACTTTTTTTTCTATACCAGATCATTTTCTTTATTTTTTTTTATTTCCAATATACATGATTTACCAAAAAAAACCGAGCAAAGCTCGGTCCTCCAGGTACTATACATTATACGGCCATACAGTCGTACATTAATTATTTATAATGTTTACTCAAAAATCAGTGCTTGGCTGTCATCTCAACGGATGGTGCGTGTGTTGTGCTATACATTAATGATAATCAAACGTATACTATTCCTAATCCTCATTTACACTGAAGCCTTTTCGACAATGGTGCAATAAATTAAAAATATACAATTATGACAGCTGCACTACGTCCATACATAAACAGCCGCATTGATAATCCATTTACATCTCTTTAAACTCGTTACCTAACTGCGCCGTACTTCATTACCTATATCTATAAACTAAAATAATGACAAAATTCAGATTTTAAATTATTTACCCTCCAAATTAAGACAACTTTATTCATTACATTTAATACGTAATCATCTATGCAATATCTACATATAACCGTCGTTCAAGGAGACAAGTCAAGCGTTCGTGTAATTGCCGCTTTATTAAACAGCACCGGAAAACTTGAACGAATGGAGCGGGTAGGGAGGCTCGACCCTTCCACGGAACGATGACGAATTTCCTCGGAAATCGCTCAGCGGGCCGCGTATCCTTGACGATTTTTCCACGGATCGTAAATTTAAATCCGCCGTGACTCATCGCAGGCCCGCCGTTATGGGACGCGTGCGCGCGCGACGGAGCGTCTAAGACCGCACCAAGAAAGCACGCTTTGCACAGAAAAAGTAATATTTAATACGTAATATTTTAAGAAATATACAATATAAAAATTCCCGCAATCAATTGATAAAAACGAACCGTCGATCTACACATGTAATTCGATATTTTTCCCAATATGTCTTTCGGTAAATTATAACAATATTACGTGTACGAGAGAATATGAGATTTGGCGTAGTTAAACTTTAGATGAAAAACGGCAGATATCTAAAATTTTTGTAAAATATGATTTATAAATACATAAATTAAATAAAACAATATTGTTATATGGACGACCAATGGTGTTTAATAATTTTACATGCGATAGGTTTTTGAACATTTAGCTTCAAAATACTTACGTCACTATTCTTTCTCCAGCAACCAAATTTATCTGTACATAGATTATTAAAACTGTCCGAAAATCAGCAGGTGGTAATTTTTTTAAAACCCGTAGCAGCTTAGGGTCCTAAACTAAACAAAACAAGCAGTACTTCATTAGGGTAAAGGTGAAAATTCAGGATTTTTTTTTTAATAATTTTAAAGTAAACACGTTGTTAAAAGTAGAATATAGAGCCCAGTATCAGATTTTATTAATATGCAAAACGTACACCTCAAACATCAAAAGTTGATCAGAACGATCAGAATGATCAATTCAAAGAGTTTAACCATCCTTTTGGCAATTCAAATGACATTAGAGAGGCTCTTTGACAGCTGATTAGTTAATTTCTACGATGGAAAGTCTTTCAGAAACCGGGCGATAATCTTAAAGTGCATCACACTAGAATATATTAACAATTTATTTATGTATTTAGTTGGTAAGCCTGTTTAAATAAATGAATAAGCAAACAAACACCGCATAATAATAACAAAAACACCTAAACGGCGCATAAGTGGAGCACGCATAATAGACCATAAATAAGATAACGCTTCTATTTAGACGGTTAACAAGGCCCCCAGCGGTGATTCATCGTCGCCTTAAGCATCGACGGCCTTACCTGTGTGTAAATGTGTTTAACTGTGGTAGGGCAACCAACATCTTCGGCTGTTGCACGAATGGGCAGGTAAGTAGCAAGACCTCACAGAAGACCGGCGTGAAGTAGAAGCGTCATACTTCTGAGTTTCGTCTGCTGAGTAAGGTAGCCGGTGCCCACTTTATTAAACGGTGGCAACACATCTGCGACCCTAAGGGTGTTTCAAATGCCCACGGGCGGCGGTTATCTTAAGACCAGGTGAACCGCCAGCTGGCTTGACACCTTCCCACATAAAAAAAAGCGTCGGCCATTCCGCAGTTCATCACAAGGGCTAATTATGGACGTAACGAGCCTGGCCGGAGCCGCTTTCCATGTAGAGGCAGCCCAGCCGCCGCCCGCTATAGCCGTCTACGGACAACCGCCAATAAGGCGCGCCGATATCTCGGACCGCGGAGGGAATTGCTTAATGCTTTATTTTTAACCAAGTCCAGCCTTTGAATTGGCCTTCTTGCTATTCCCTCCGAGGGTTTCATTGATCAAACTGGTTGAGTATCGATTCTGTCAGTTGTCTAATGTGACTGACTTTTTTGCTTCCAGCCCTTAGGCAACAAAAGCTTTATCCAATTTAAAACTTTTATTTTCTTTTAACAATACTCATATTATTAAGAAAGAGACTTCTGTTTTTATTCTGAAAGTATTTACGTTAAGTGATTACCATCGCCCGTAAATACAACAGAAACAGTAGAATCGAAATGAAGATTTAATGTAATATAGAAGTATAGACTGATACGCCGACACATTTGACGTTTGTCATGTCAGTTGCCTTGCCAACCAGTGCGTCAATGTGTTATTATCACAATGTGATAAAACGTTACGACTACAATTCGTATGGAACTTATGTATTTTATAATTTGTTACATCCCACCAACTGTTGTACGGATAAATTTTAAAAACTACAGAAGACTATAAACTTCGCCGCTAAAACAAACGGTGATAGTTCCTTAAAGATTGATTCGTAAAACTGTAGTTTTTTTGTAGATGACTTGTTAATACAAAGAATAAAATACATAAATAAATACAATACACGTTTTGCACACGACTTAAATGTAATTGAAAATACAAAAACTTTTAAAAAACTTTTAACTAATGATACCAAAAATTACACATGGCATATTTAGTTAAATATCCTAATCTTTCAAATTAACTAGAATGTTATAATGGCACATGTACCCTACATGTGCGCACAACGTAAAATCGGACATATCGTTAGGTGCTTCTCGATTTTACACTCAACAGTACGCGCCCAGGTATCGGCCGGAACTTGTGGAGTCCGCTTATTCAAGCTTTTGAGTTCGGACACGTAACGGCCACATGAACCGTGACCGCCCAATAGCACCGTCTGTAATTGGCCGTTTAACTGTCAATTATCAGTGGCCCGGCCGGCCGCAGCGATAAACAGTCGCCCGGCGCCGTTGTCAGCGCTTTGACAGATCGGCCGTTTGCCCCTCAGCGCCCCCTCCCGCAACTAAAGCGTTGTGCGTGTCAAATAATATCCGACGCACGCATCGCCGACGCAATCGTTTTCGATTAAACAATGTAATCGCGTTCGATGACGTCTCCGTCCGTTACGCTAAGTACCAAGGCATCAATGAATCAAACGTGCCGATCGAATGTCTACTTACACTGGTTGCTTTAATTTAAAGTTATCTCTTAGGTTGCACCGTACTAAAAAACGTTTTAATATGGTAAAGACAAACTGTTGCATGAATCGATGGGTTTATCTGGAAAATTAACACATTTTTGTCTCTTAACTCGTGAGTGAAGTAATTAGGGCCTTCCCTCCAAAAGGTTAGCAAAGCAACTGTAATCCCGCTGGAGTTGCGTATGTGTGTAGGCGGCGATGGTCACATAACATCGGGTGAACCGCTTGCTCTTTTGGCACCTTACTACCAAAAAAGGGCCGTAATGTTATAATATACAGGTATACCTCTCATGTTGGCAACGCGTCTGCGTCAGGTGTTGTGGATATCCATTAGCGGCGGTAATCACTTAACGTCAGGTCAGGTAATACAGCCGCTTGTTTTCCAATTTTGAACATATAAGACCTCACATATTGTAGATGCAATTATGGAATCATTAGATATAAGAGAATTTACCTTAAATAACGCTTTGGTCACGGAATTTTAGTATAAGATCGATGTATTTATAAATTAAAAAATTTTTGTGGTTTAAATTGAAACTTCAAGTTTTAAATTAATCTATAAACGGATTAATGCCACCTACTTTTAAAAATATTGCTTGAGTATATTACTAGAACATACAATTAAGGCTGCGTACGTATACGATACTCAAGTCAACGCACCGGAAGAATCGCCTACTTGTTAGATGCAGAAGGTGATTCGTGAAGCATGTCCTACTTTTGGTCATCCTAGTTCCCACTATACAACCGAGGCATATGGCGAGCAATCATTAGAAAAGATCCGCATTTAGATCGAAAATACGATCGAAACAATGCGGGGAAGCAATATATTGTTAAATTATCGGAACTACTATCAGGCACACAGATTAATAAGCCGAGTCTTTTTCTGCTAGGTACATTGAGTTTTATTAGGTACATCATTAGGTACAGTGAGTTGTAGTATCCCAAGCAGTATAATCAAAATGTAATATAGTATTCAGCTATCAGATAAATTCCTAAGTACGAATCGCATGACAACTATTCGGTCCGCGCCGTCAATTAACACATGTCAGCGTGACAGAAGATAACCCGGCCGAATGCGTTTGTTTGTTATTACACAACAGAACAGCATATAACGTCTCGATGGCGGCCGCGTGCGCTATCCAATTTACATAGTATCGATCGCCACGTGCTGCCCATTGATCAATGTGCGGCGGAGTGGGGGGGAGGGGGGGGGGGGTTAGAGAAGAGGGGGGGAGGATCCATTGGTAGACGCGTGCGGCCGACCTTGCAGTTCGCGGCGCTCTCGCGGCGCGCCTTCTATTTGCGGTGGCAGCGGTGACACCGAGCTGAGCTGGACTGCCCGAATGATTTGTTGAAGAGTCATATGACGACCTGTCCATGTCAATGCGTTTCAGCGACACGCGGTCGTCACCCGAATCTTGGAGACAGAATTCCATTTAGAAACGAATGGACCATTCTCCATCGATTAGTGATGTCTGAATTACTAGAATGAAATAATGTTTGGTTGGAACTAGGAATGGTCATTTTCCAAAGCTTTGTTCCCCACACTTATCTTTTAAGTATCAGAACCTGGAAGACCGTTTTTTTTGTAAATCATGTATTTTGGAAATAAAAAAAAATAAAGAAAATGATGTGAGTGTGCAAATGATAGTGATACGAACCGCGGCCGTCTGTTTAGGGGCCGCCCCATTACCGACAGAGCTATTATAACATTTTTTTTGGGGCAAAATTTACTGTCATATTCGAATGTAATTTTTATTCCCTGAAAACATGGATAAAAGAACATTTTCTAAAAATGAAACCTAGCTAGATCGATTTTTCGACCCCGAATCTACGCACATATTAAATTTCATGAAAATCGCTGGAGTCGTTTCCGAGATTCCGAATATATATATATATATATATATATATATATATACAAGAATTGCTCGTTTAAAGGATAAGATTACAGTAGGTCTCCCGCGGCATATTCAGTCTGAAATAGTACGACCACGACTGAATGCACTTTAAGCACAACCTCATATTATGAATTGATGAAGATCATTATGTATGAACAAAGTTCAACAAAATAAGTTTATAACCTTGTGTGCAGAGATATGTACTGTCACAATCACTGGTGTAACGAATGCGCGTAACGAAGCTGCGCTCTTGATTTCAACGTGGGTAATCATCCCACAACGGGGACGGGACTAAGTACGCCGGTTGGGCAATATGTTAAACACGTCTACTGATACGGAATTAGGCAACTGCCAATATTTGCGGACACCTACATTCTCCAACGACCCAACCGCCACCCACGAGTCGCAGAAGTGGCAACATTATAAACGTACATTAGAGGCGCTTTAGTGTTGGCCCACCATTATAAAGTGTACTTTTACGACTTTAAAGTAAACTATGAAAGAAAGTGTATGGAGAACAAAATTCGTACCAACGAGGATAACGATTATAATTATGAATAATTTATGAATAATCAAAATTCACGTTTTTCCTAACACGTCTAGTCGCGAAACTTTTAACACAAATAAACCAGCGAAAGAAATTAATAAGACATCATATTTCTCATTCTTTTTGAACCATTTGTCGTTCACGGAATAGCCGCTGATAAGAAGGTATAGGTTATAGGTATACGGTATAGTTAGGTATAGTTACCATTATAACACGTTACATATTATGTAAAAAATATTAAGAACTAGCTTTTAAATATGAAAGATATTGTTTAAAATGAACAACAATTGAATGTTATTGCTAAACCTTGCAGGCAATAACACGTATTACGTACTCCTATAAGGATTACAATGAGGCACTAGCATGGGAAACTGTATCACCCAGACACCCACAGATTAAAAACGACAAAACAGAAAATTATACATGGAGATTTTTTGAGAAGTGTCCAAATTTACACAGGAGGGTCAGACTCGGTAATAAATATAAATAAACGATTATATTTATTGAAATAAAAATCTATTTTTTTTTCCAAAAAATATGCCATTCTATTCCCTAAAAAAAGAACGTGTTGACAATGCGGTAGTCATTCATAAATACCTAAATTTTACTGTGCACGAACTTGTGTGCGTGTTAGTTATGAATGATTGCGTGCAAAATAATGAGTTGCGTATAAATCACGCACTTTTTGAGATAAGTTCAAATTAATGTAATTAATTACTTACGAGTGATTTTAAATATTTATCATTTTTTATATAACATTATGTCTTGAATTTAATAAAAAAAATGGATACACTTAGAAAAGCCACCCTGTATAGAAATCCTTATGTAATAGCAGGTGACCTATTGAAAAGCAAGTAGGAGCTAACCTCCGACTAAGTCAGTACTTAGATAGTATTTAAATATTTGAGCACAGTAGATTAGACATTTAAATACGATCTTTATGGCTATGTCGACAACCGGTTGAAGACCAACCTTAAACTTTGATCGAACGAAACAGCTTATATAATATTATGGTTAAGAGATGTTATGAGTAAAGAAACTTCCATACTTACATGTAAATACATTTTCAACAATAGTTTAAGATTTTTATACAATTTTACAACTTTCAGTATTCTAAAACTACACACTATCTTAGACACTGTTTGGAAATATATATTTACACTAAGAAACTGAAGACATTGTTTTTATCACTCCATAGTATAAAACCAAAGTCGTCCCGCTGTCTGTCTGTCCCTATGTATGTTTAGATCTTTAAAACTACGCAACTGATCTTGATGCGGTTTTTTACAAGATAGTGTTATTCAAGAGGAGGGTACAGTACATTGTACCCGCGCAAAGTCGGGGCGCGTCGCTAGTGTTATAATAATGCATGTAAGACGGCTGCATGGGCAGTCGTTGTTGTGCCTTTTCCGATAGATGGCGCCGAGTCCTACCAAACGACGTCACTAATAATTCATAATTCTTTTGCCATTATCACATTTAGATGGGATCGGCACAATACGTGAATCGTATTGTCTGACGTCAAGCCTCCTTGAGAACAACTAACCAGATCCGTCTGAGTGTGAAACAAATTACAAACGACGTTTTTATTATGGGTGTCTAGATAATGATGGGAAGATTTAATAAAAGATTTATTAGCGGTTAAGAATTTGTATTTATCCCTTCAATTTAAAGTTACAATCCCTGGACTAGCTCAGATACAATATATTTTGTAATATAATAATAATAATAAGTTGGGCGCCTTGTCTGTTAGGAACAGACTGTTGTAATAATCACAATTAAGTATCTCAGGGAGTCGTGAGTACATAGGACCTACACATTACTTTGTGCGACCATAAAAGGTTAAATAATTAAATTAATTTGAGATGGTAAAACTTATGCAATTCAATTTAAAAATAAAGTCCAATCAGGTAGTTATTTTAAATCTATGTCACCGCAGAGACATCTGCCCTGTGTGCACAGGTCAGCGTTGAGCTCAGAACCAGTAGATAAAGTCAGGCCAAGTGTAGTGTGTACAGACACACTGTTGGGGGTATATAGGAGACCTCCTGCCAACAAACACTAAATTGTAGAACTAACAAAGGCAGGGATTTGAATCCACCTACACTTATAAGATGTGAAACACTTACCAACTGGAGGTAAAAAACAATATTTAATAGAGCAGCAGCTCAGACCAGCTTGCCAGCCACCTATGACTTCAGCATCCACCTGTGATATTCGAAAAACCATACTTAGAAACACGAGACAATAAATTCTCAACCTACCTTCATGTGAATTTCGAAATACATTCTCAATGCAAGTCTTTTACAATTTTAGTAGGAAACCAGTGAAAATAACAAAGGATCTTACCACGAGGGACAACAAATCCAGCACAGAGTTTCCCAGACAGCAATCACAAATAATACGACCAGGAACGAGTTCTGATTTCAACCTCTAGCTATGCACTGTAAAAAAAGCGAATTGATAAGAAAACGAAATACGTAAACAAAACAACCACTGGCATGAACAAAACCAAACAACTACTTACCAGTCGAAGATAATGGATCCACAAAAACTAATTTATCCTATGTCAATTCGATCCGGCGGCAATCTCAAATGACAAGTACGACCAAATGAAGTTAACTTTTACATTCGTCCTTTCGAACAGGTAAAGGTTCATATGACATGCAGCCTAGTCTTTAGAAAAACGACAATTTAGACAAAGTGATGAAATCACACGTTACATTCTTAGCCTATGTGGGACAAGAATTTGTTCGACCCTCAACCTAACCCACGGCCCCAATTGCCGGACTAAAGATTAGCACCGCTGAGTCAGGAACTAATCGATACTAAAATATAAATTCACTACGCAAATATGACCAAGTGTATCAAAGGTTAGATCACTACACATGCTCAGCAGCGATTCCACATAAATACGACAAGCTTGTAAGCCAGCTGTAACCTGATTCGGTCGGTATAACGCCGTGTAGTAAGTATCGAATTTACTACCGCACCGGGCGGTTGTGCAAAGATTTTATAATTATTAGGACGGAACAAAACGGCATCCCTCAAAACACTGTTTTCAGCTTGAAGGTATCGCAGAAAATGGGATACGCCATTTGAGGGATGCAAGAATAAAAACCATAAAACGGTTCGCAGCGATTCGCAACGTTAGATCCATTATAAATGTGTATTTGAAAAAAATATATATGATGATGTTATTATAAATTGAATCTATTAAAAAAAAATCTGTTTGACATTTTATAAAGGAAATCAATAAATTAAACAAGTTAATATGTATCGTGATGAATAAATCAGCTGAATATATTACAGATATTATAGTTAAAGAAATATCCTGTAATAAATTAACATGCTTAATTCCTAACGGATGACTTCCGTACTGTATCTTTACGTCAATTTATCCGTTCTGTGTAGTAATTATATCGATTAAGAAAGTAACGTCAAATTTTATATTAAACTATCTTCTGCTTCGTACAGACAGAAGAGTCCTAATATATGGTGGGCAAGTCGGCAAGACAATAAGTATGTACATGGTAAAAAATCCTTAAAAATGCTAAACTCAAAATCCATAATTTAACAATTAAAGCATTGAATAATGTGCTGACATGATCTTCATGGAGGTGCGATTATATTTTATTCGCCAACACCAACAAGTGAAAGATGAAAAAATCAAGCGCGAAAATGGCCATTCGTCGCCTTTAAAATGACAGTCGATAACATCTGAATTTCGCGCCATCCCCGAGTCACGTCACAGCACGGCCGACATGCGCGTTGGGCCACCGTTACAACGTCGCCATTACTAATTCCGCCCAACCGTTAACAAAGCAAAGGAAATATCCTCCGACTTTTATACTAACACCAGCGGGCTCAACCGGATAAATCATGGTCGCTCGCGCGGTTTTGCACAGATAATAAAGCGATTGGGTTGACGCTCGAACAAATCGGCATGTTATGGGAACGTCACCGGCGCGGCGACCGGTTATCGGAGGGGCTTCTCTGTTACGAATGCGTAAACGGTATCGTAAATTCTGCCGGCCCCGCGTAACCTCGTACCAATGAGCGACTGTACCGACGGCAACGAGACGAACCGGTTTCCGCACGGTCATACACAACTTAAATGATATTATTTTAAATAGACTCTTTGGCATCTTTAGTTCGGGAATGCGCAATGGAAAGTTCGACACGGCAGACGATGGGAACGGGGGAGGAAATCGCAATCAGTGCTGGAGCTATTGCGGTCGCGGCATAAAAATTCATGAGGCGCCTTGCCACCGATGTGCTAATATCGAAACGCGCGAGGAATCGGGATTCCGGCAGCGGCATGCAAAAGAGCGAACCGACATGAGACTAGAGCCGGGACGAACGACCTCCAAGCTCGCGGGTTGAATACAAAACGCCCCAAACGGGTGGTCGAGTGTGTGACCCTAGCTGACGCACAGACGTAAGTTGTAAATCGAGCAAGAGTTTGATCTAGCCGCGTACAGTTACCTATACCGACCATTCATACATCAAGTTCAATAATAAATAACTTTATAGTCAGCTCCAAAAATCTTGATATATCCTGCAGTTAGATATGACTGGTAGCGCTTAATTAGAAATGGAAACACGAATTGGAATCAGATAGAGAGACTTTTGAATTGGATAACAAACACGAACGTGTATTGAATGCGACCCGAAATCATTAAATCACGGAGCTATTTCCCTTAAAAAAAAATCGATCGATTCGACCGTCAATACGGTGGTACGAAGCAACAGGGATCGGATTCCCTCACGCACTTCCTGCGCGATGAAAAACAATCGATAGAGACGCCGGAGCCGCTAATAAGTGCGAGAGGCGTTTATCGCCGTCGACAACGATCCGCGTAGAAATATCAGAGGTCGCCTTAAAGGATTTCCGCTCGGCCATACAAATTATTAACGTTTTATGATAAATTAACTCGAAATGCGCGCTGCGAGCCCAAACTGTACAGGAAACACGTGAGAAGTAACAACCTGTTGCTAACAATGACACGCAAAAAGCGCAAACAATGATCACCGACCGCCTAAGATTTTAATTGACGCGGTGAGAACCGAAAAACAAAAGGCTTTTATAAAGTTTGGATCGTAATTCTGATTGTTGCTGAAATCGTATTGCATTAAGACAATGCTAAGTGCGACTCGTTAATTTTGAACAAAAAGATATTTTACTATTGCAGAAAGCAACCGTCTTGCAGCGAAATGTGTACTGTAACGGACAATTGAGAAATCAAATATAAGTAATGAATGGAGAAACATAAGAAAAGTCTACTCTGTGTGATCTATCGACTCGAAGAATTTAATCTGGTTAGAAATGAAGAAGCACGGGCCACTGGATATTCGGACTTTATACCGGTAAAATGAGAAATAGAATCGGCATTCCGTTCCGAGATCAAAAGAAAAAGAACAAAATATAAAAATAGTATATTCGAGTTAAATTTTCCCGAAGCTTAGTTCATTCTACAAAGGGCTTACGTCTCGCGTGTTTTGTATAAAACGAATGTTTGTACGATTGTGATGAAAGTTCATTCGGCATTGCAACACATGCCGAGTTTTGCTAGGTCTAAATAAAATTTGCATAATAAAACATGGTCATAGCCATTGCTTATTGTGCTGAATTTTAACATTATTTAGCTGCCTGGAATATATTAAGAGTCATTTATAATTTGTTACCTTGAATTGCTAAGAACCTTAAATAAAGATTTGCATTTAATTACTCACTTAACGCATGTTACACAATTTTCCATATTCATCTTCAATATTAATTAGCATATTCATATTTATTTTTCAGAAATACCTCCGGCTCGTATATTCTCAAGGTTCATAGTAAAACAGACTTTAATGTCGTGATATTTATCCAAGATTTGAATATAAGTGTACATCTATTATTCATTTCCATTAAATTCCAACGATGCATTAAATGTGTCGGATCTCACCTTTCCCACGGTATAAAATATAGGTGAACGTTAGAGACTTACTGAAAAATTACAAATATAATAAAACTTGGTACCTACTAGGCACAACTATTTTTATCGACCTTTGCCACGTCGTATGCAGTGCGTCGAAGCATAAATCCCGACCCTGTCTTAGTACTCCGAGTAATCAAAGCATAAAGCCTTAGTTCTCCAAGTAACCAGAGATGAAGCCAGACGGGAGTCATTTTTTCACGTCCCACAAATACATAATAGTAGACATTACAATGGGATTCGAACCCACGGCCTAAAGTCCCTCTCCGTGCGAAGCGACCGCCCCGACTAGAGCTCCTCTCGCATAACGGTACGTCGCAGCGGCAACTAGAGCGTTGCATTCCCACATAACAAGTGCCGCTGTACGTATACCGTCTCCTCTGCAGTACCGACTTATCTCCACCGCTTCCGTTGCAGCGACACTGTTAGTTTGGCAAAAAGTTGACCGTTTTCGACCGGTCGGAAAATAAAAAAAACTGAATTTTTTTAAAAATGGTTTGATAGTCATCCTATATCGTGATATTTTATTATGTTTCGCTTTTTTGCCTTATGTTCACAACATTTAGAACAATATATTTATAACTAAATACCAAAGAGATGCCATTCCATCACACCGATATAGGTACATAACACTCCAGTACTGAAGTCATTATACACCTAGTTTTAAAACAAAACGTATGCTTTTATGTCATAAGCTAATTAAACAATATAATAGATTTATATTAGTAACAAGTAAAAAAAATAACGTTGATGAGTCGAAACCATCTAAACGCTTATAATAAGGTTGAATTACGCCGCTGCGCAAATATATTTCATTCAATTTGTAATAATTAATTAAATTATAAAGCTCAAACTAAGTTATCCCTTTTTCACTGATTACTAAACTTAAGTATCGATACATGACGAGACTATGTACCGAAACATCCTGCGGTAATATAAAACGGTCTCCTGCGGATTCATAATCCAAGGCTACATAAGATCGAAAAGAATATTCACAATATTCAGTTCACTTGGAGATTGATGCTTAAGTTTTCCAATAATATCTAATGTTCTATGAACGAAATAATTTTGGGTCTCAGTAATTCATATACTAATCTAATATATAAAATCCCCTTGTCACGGTGTTTGTACTTGAACTCCGAAACGGCTACACCGATTTCCGTGAAATTTTGTGTGCATATCGGCCAGGGTGGAGAATATATATATACATATTGGAATGTTTTGCAGTAACTGTAAGAAATAATACGTATTTGTTGCTAATTATTGAGAGTCAAGGACACAGGCCGCGTCAGAATGAATACCTGACAATTCGTTCCGCAAGATGACAGTAATTACATTAGTAAGGTGCCCTCCTCCCCTTCCTCTCCGCTCCCCTAATCCGATATAAAGCATTCGCTATAGAAGGTCAAAAGATTACGTCAGCGGATACGCGTTGTATAAATTGTATAAAGAATAATCCTTTTAATAAATAAATAATCTCGAGACTTAACACAATATACGAGTATTAGTATGATAAGCTGCGATCGAGGAATAATCTCAACTGATGGTAAAAGAGATTCCATACAAATTCTTAACACCATAGAAATTTCAGATGAGATATCATTCAAAATGACAACCTGTAATGCGTCGCCTAGGACGATTTAAGAAACGCAGAGCCCACGCCGACCCTCTCAGCTTCACTCATTGAATCAATAGGAATGAGAAGTCGCTACATAATAGACCAGCCACCAGCTGGAAAACCAGAACCTGTCGCATCATATAGTAAACAAAAAACCATCATACTTCCGGATCCATTTAGTAAAAATTAACATTTGTAACAGCAACTAGTCGTTGAGACGTCAACCTAAGATGACTTTGGGAGAGACCGTATGCCGCAGGCTGGTGGTGGTGTAGGCATTTAAAAACTTTATTATCAACTGGAATTAAATGCAACTTGTTCTACTCAATATTCGAAAGCCGTATGCAATAAAACCGAGACAAGGCACCCGAGAAAGCTTCGCAAGCCACCGAACGAGAAGTCTCGCGTTCTATGCGTTTCGCTTTCTGCCGCTCTTGGCTCCAGCAATCGGCGCGGTGTTCCCACGCGTGCTTCGGATGTCCATATCATGAACGGGACACCGTCTGGAGACGTGCCCTGTGCATTCCCACGCACCCCTAAAGGCAAAAACGCCAAGACGAAACCTTTGCCATTTGCCCCGACCGCAACATTCAATCCGTGCAATATTTAAGCCAACTAAAAATATAAAATAGTACACCAGCTCCGGATATAGTCGCATTATTACTAGTTTAACACCTCAAACATTTCTTTTTTTGACGATAGCTTGGCTTTTATACAGATTTTGTGTGTTGTAAAATTAATAATTAATAAACAAAATGATACAAAATAGTTTGCTTGTTAATGATAAGTATGAATTTTATATCGCTCTTATGTTAATGAATATATGGACGAACACAGATAATCAACGAGAGTAGAAAACGTTTCGCGGTCAAACCTTCGACGACGGAAGGAAAAGGCGAATCGTCGTAGGCGAAATATAAGCACACATCTCCATCACGGCGATGCTCTATACGCTGCGGTTGACAAGTGGGTGAATCTTAGTTGCGAGTACATGAACAATTAACGCGTTGCTAGTCCGTGCAGCCGGCGTGTTCGCCCGCTGCGTGCGAAGGCGACCGGGCTTACGTTACCGACACCTAACACCTGTTTAACCGGCACTATCGCTTGAGGCGAGCAATTAAGTATAGTCTGTCCAAAGTCTACTCAGTCGCCGCGTGTGCAAACCGGCTCGCCGTGCCTGCTCTCGTGGGCCGTATTATTTCCTGTGATAGGGTCACAGAGCAGCTTCCACTATTGAACGAATTTAAAAGAGTCTGCGTGGCCCTAGCACAAAAGTTTTCCAACACACTTCTTTTTACGTGAGAATGTGGCAACCGAGCTGGCGGCTCACCTGATGTTAAATGTTAACCGCCAATCATGGACATTTGCAACACCTGTTGGGTTGTTGATGCGTTGCTAACTTTTCATAACCTTTGCTGTTTATGTATCGAGAAAAAAAAATTTAGGTTTTTTTAAAGAACAAATGGTAAATACTGGACTGTCTGCCCAACGTTAGGCAATTTTAAACAATTTTAAAAGATAAAACATTCCCAATTTTAAGTACTAACATCCATAAATAAATTAAGGTCTTCTGTCGGAGGTTTTAATTTTCGTGTAGCTTTTCACTTAAAATCGTTGTACAGTTAACAAAACATCTTGCACTATATCATTGTATACTATCTTATACAATATTGTCAAAACATACGTAAGAAGGCGATTTGAAACAGCACCATCGGCAAAATTTTTCAGGTGCTAACCGCTAAGCTAACGGAATGCCTAACCAAGATACGCTTACTTCCGACAGTGTATTCTTGCAATTTGAAAACGTCAAAGTCCAACGCAACGGTAAACAGGATGTATACCTATAAAATCAAAATGAGGTTAATTTCTTTTTGTTTATACGTTATCTGCAATTTAGTAAACCGTGGTGGGTTTACTAAATTGCAGATAACGTAGTAGGATACGGGCTGCAGGATGATGATGACTGCACGCTGAATGATGTTTTCGTTTAATTAAATTGAAAAACGGCTTAAAGTTGGCAGAAGAAGTTTATGTCTGTCAGTGCGAAACGGGAGCAATCAAGCCAGTATTGGACAAAATAAATGAATTATCTTGTTTATTACTGTAATAATTTTAATCGATTATAGCGATCGTATTCCTTTGCTAAACGTTAGGGTTAAGCTAAATTAGTGTTTTTTATCAACTTTCTAGATTGTTAACGTATGTGCCATAAAGTCTTCAAGATCTATATAGTACAAACTTCACTGCCAGTAATTAAAAATCGTTGTAACCCAAAAAAAAATTATGGGAGCCTACGACACCATATTGATAATGCCTTTATATTGCGGAATCAAATCTAACGAAACCACAGAAGCCTTGACAATTTTAACTTAGTAA
Organism: Iphiclides podalirius; assembly: GCA_933534255.1. Classification (NCBI taxonomy): domain Eukaryota; kingdom Metazoa; phylum Arthropoda; class Insecta; order Lepidoptera; family Papilionidae; genus Iphiclides; species Iphiclides podalirius. The sequence continues at coordinate 3,012,533 of OW152819.1, forward strand.
ACCAGTCATTTGTGTTTATTTTAAATTCTATGGTTTAAAATATTATATTATGATCGTAAATTTGGATATATCAGTGAAATTCGAGGCCTCTTTTTATGCAAGATCGAAAGAATTTTTTAATGGAATGTAATCCAAAACCATATTTCGCATGACTAAATATAGCTACACCAGAAAATAAAACATGTGTATTAGGTACTCCTTTAGAATTATTCCACTCGAATTCCAATGTATAAACAGAGTGGTCGAGACCTATCACGGATATCCATTTTCCACGATCCTTACACGCCTCATTTGCTTCCACAAATGTATACAGAACATATACGCACACACGTATGTTACAAATACTATTTACGCGTCCTCCCAGTACCTCGCCAGTGTAAGCGATATGCGTTCGAAAAACTCCGAAAGGTAAACGATCGATGGAAACTTAAAAGGGCATCATTAAATTAGGCATTCGCGATACAATAACGACATACAGGGTGTAGTTACATCGGTAGCGCGACGGGCTAATTGAAGAGAGATAAGCGAGTGGATCCATTTACATTGCGGCGGGGCCTGTTGACTGCTCTCGATGTGTCGCACGTCCCAACCTATGAATGTTTCAAGGGCGACCTTGTACGGACCACCCACCGGCGCTCGGGCCGCGGGCCCTTTGAGAGCACCCGCTGCTCGACTTATGAATCTTTTACGAGGCCCACCTCATTAGTCCGGGACCCGCGCGTTTTGCCCCCCACCGCGGGGCGATATGCGATCATACTTTCATAGATCCGCGTATTCGTGTGCAGGCGGTTTCAGTGCGCGCGCCGGGAATACTAAGCGAACGGCCACCGCTTTACGAATGACAAGAAGCAGCTTTAAAAACGTATACGCAGCCGTCGTCGATGGGACTACTGTTTTGCGAGCGTAAAAACGTCCAAGAGAGACTTCGAGGAAAGGCCGTTGACGAGTCGCATAAACATAAATTAATGATGTCGTACAAGAAAAGTCAAACGGATTTTTTCGATTAACTAATCAAATTAATTGACGACACAAATCGTAGAGGATCATTTCCTTTTCCTTTATCTTTAATGCCAGCAAAAATGTTTATAGCAAATCAGGAACATGTTTCTTTTTATTCCGTAATTGTCGCAATTTATAGTTTACGTTAAGTTTAAATACATTGAATTAGAAATTAACACCGAATAAATAATTTAAAACAGTTATTTTTTAATATTAATAAATTCAAGCATAGTAAATTCTCTCACTGTTAAAGTATTTTCCCTAGCAGAGGGTTCATGAATTAGAAAAACCAAAATTATAAGCCATCACAAAATAAACCAATTACTTTATTATAAAGAATTAGTTCGAAAGATTAAAATAATAGAGTAGTGAGAAGTGCAGTATGGGAACTTTTAGATGTTCATCTAAACAGGGTTAGGTTAGGCTTAACGGTAGTAGGGCCACGCAGCAGCCTCGACTGTTGCACGAATGGGCAAGGCTCGTCCGGGTAAGTACCACAACCTCACAGAAGACCGGCGTAAAGAGGAAGTATAATAATTTCGCGTTTCGTCTGGTGAGTGAGGTGTCCGGAGCCCAATTTTCTAAAGGTTGTCAACGCATCTGGAACCCTCGGGTGTAGCAGACGTCCATGGGCGGCGGTATTCGCTTAACATCAGGTGAACCGTCTGCTCGCTTGGCAACTTTTCACATAAAAAAAAGGTTAAAGTTAAACATTCTTCGTTAGCACTCTTGTTACTTAAAATTTCGTGCTACATTTAAGAATCTGTAAAAATGCATAATTCTGTCTTTATCTACCTATCTGTATCATTTAAGTAATAAAAAAAAAGCACCGTTATATAACACATGGCTACAAAAATCATGATAAATGTTAATGTGTAATTTTTTGTATCCGTAATGTCGTAGTACAGTAAAATGTTATTCTCCAGTAAAGGTAATATAAAAAAAGTAAAAGTAAATTAACAGCCTATACATGTCCCACTGCTGGACAAAGGCCTCCTCTATACAGAGGGTATCAGGGCATAGTCCACCACGCGGCCCCACTGCGGATTGGCGGACTTCACATATCTTCGAAAAATATTTTTTTTTGTTATTATTTCGAAATTATACAGGTTTCCTCACGATGTTTTCCTTCACCGCGGAGCACGTGATAAGTCAGCACTTAAAGTTAAAAACTTCATTGGTGCCGTCACCGGGGATCGAACTCAGGTTGCTCGAGTTTATTGAATTAAAGGCGAGCGCCCGGACACTGAGCTATCACGGCTCTAAAGGATAAAATTATTGATAATTATATCAACCTTTACTTTAATGATAATTCAAGGCCTCAATCAAACAAAAACCTGTATATTGTATTGTATTGGACAGCACATCGAAAACCAAGATTTTTTTTAGATGTGTGGGTGAAAATGGCACTTGCTTTTCATAAGTAGGCAGATGGCGCTTGGTGTACATAAGCGGCCATTTCGCCTAATCATAAGTGATTACCTCCGCACATTGCCACCTGAAACACCGTTTGGGTCGCAGATACGATGCCAGCTTTTAAAAGATTGAGCCCAGTTACCTCATACACCAGACGAAATGCAGAAGTGTTATACTTCCAATCAACGTCGTTCTACGTCGTGCGGTCGTGGTTCTCCAGTCGAGCCCGCCTATCCGTGCAACTTATGCGTAGCCGCAATACAGTAAAATGGAATGCAACTCAAAGTTCAATTCATGAGCCGACAGCGCGGCGTCGCAAACAAACGAGAAACGTTTAAACGTGAGACACGCGAAGTTATTCGCGGTTAGTGTAAACTCGTGTACTTCAACAAGTGGCCAGCGCGGTAGGACGTCGTCAGCCGTCGCGGCGTCGTCGCATCCGGCCGTTGCGTAAGCGCACTTCGCTTTGGGCATTGTATGCAAAGCGCCCGCGCCGAATAAACCAACGGTAATAACGGTACGCGTTCTGCTATACGTGCGCAGTTCGCGAACGCAACAGCGCAAATTCCACGACCGGTGCCCGATTTGAACGTGTGAGACAATAATATTCACGTAAGATTCAACCTGAACGGTACCACCCGCGTTTATGAGGTTGCTTAACGCAAACGGATACACCTAAACAGAATTGGTTTAAAAGCATCTCCAAGTTTTCGACGGTAGTTTAAAGTAGTAAAGTAACGGCCTTTATATATCCTACTGCTAGGAAAAGTACTCCTTTGTACAGAGGCATTAGAACATAGTCCACAACGCGCCCCCTGGCGGACATCACATATCTTCGAAACATTTTTTTTGTTGTTATTTCGAAAATATGCTGGTTTCCTCAAGATATTTTCCATCCACGTGATAATTCAGCACTTAAAGTTAACAAATTAATTGGTGCCAGCACCGGAGATCGAACTCTGTACTCAGCAGTTTCTCGAGTACATTGAATTAAAAGCGAGAGCCCGGACAATGAGCTATAATAGAAGTAGTTTATTGAAAGTAATTGAATTTTTTCACCCGAAAACCTCTATTGTGTGACTACTATCTCAACTGATGGTAAATAATATGTAATCTGTAATGGTAAACGCATTAGCTTAGTGACAGCCTATTCACTCTTGCCTAGAAGACACATTATAATCGGACGAGCAAAACGACTGCCAAACTGTTTCCTTTTAATTTCAATTACCTATAACGACTGTTGCAAATTGGAAGTAAGTCTTCGGGCCCGCACTGAGATACGACCACGCAGCAGTTTCCGTGAACAGCCCAGATCAACTCCCATTAAATGAGTGAATGTATTAAATAAAAAAGAATTATTAAGTCTCTTTACCATGGCCTAGCTAATTTGTGAAGCATGACGTTATTTAAGCTATTAAAGTTCAATCACTACAAAGAAATTCATTTCTACCCACAACATTAAAATTAAAAATTCACTCTAAATGATCTCAAATGAGATGACCGCAGCGAAATCTTAAAAAGCCAACTCAATAACCACAAAATCTGCTAAACCAGCGATTCGGAACAATCAGAACATGGTCAATAACTTAGCACACGCTTCGGGTGGATACGAAAAGAAAAAAATGTTCTCAACAAGCCACACCGCTTCAGGGAATCTTATGCCTTTCAAAACGGCTTTTGTTGCTGACGGCAACATCACGAGCCCATTGTATGCGCGCTCGCTATTAGATTTTCCAAGAGAGCACTAGAATACTGGAATATTCTGGTGGAAGGAACAAGAATACTTTAGTACCATATATTTTATGTTCATAACTATGTTGTAAAAAAAAAGTAAAGTAACAGCCTATACATGTCCCACTGCAGGGCAAAGGCCTCCTCTATATAGAGGGTATCAGGGCATAGTCCACCACGCGGCCCCACTGCGGATTGGTGGACTTCACATATTTTCGAAATATATTTTTTTTTTGTTACTATTTCGAAAATATGCAGGTTTCCTCACGATGTTTTTCCTTCACCGCGGAGCACGTGATAAGTCAGCACTTAAAGTTAAAAACTTCATTGGTGCCGGCACCGGGGATCGAACTCAGGTTGCTCGAGTATATTGAATTAAAGGCGCGCGCCCGGACACTGAGCTATCATGGCTCTATGTTGACAGCGTCTTAAAAAATTAATGAGTAAAAAAGCAATTGGAGTAGTCAAATCAAAGTAACGATAGAATACGTAATTACAGTTTGCTTTTTTACCTATTCTCCGAAGCCAATACATAAGCCAATATTTGTCATTCTATCCATCGTGATAGATAAATGGTGCGTAACATCATTAGCATCTAATATCAAGTGCTCGTGTCACTGGTTAGTTTTAGATCAGTAACCGTCAGCTTAGTGGCATACATAATAATGGACGCTTAAAGTAGCAAGTATACATGCGACATATGTATTATATAAACTCTTTTAACAAAATTAGTTTATATACTGCTCTACCAAACTAAGCATCTTAAGCAATACTCTGCCCGTAGCCCTAGTATGCTCTTCAAACAAGATTACCGAAAAAAACAAGACAGATTTATTGATATAAACACATTCCTTTGACAAGTTCTATTCTCGCCCGAAACCGTGCCATTGTCCAAAGAACTTACTTCCGCTTAGGTTCCACAGTGGGGGCAAACTTCCGGATTGAAGTGGTAATGCGATTAGGTCGGTCCCTTTGCGCGGCGGGAGTTGACAAAGGGCCGAAAGAGCCCAGCAGCCGGGCAACAAATGATGTTTACTCGGGCGGCGGCTCGGTGCTTTGTAACGCACAAGGCACTCGGACGTCAAAAGCACCGGAAGATATCTTTAGCGTAACCTTCCAAATGACTCTGAATGTAATATTACACTAGAAACATTCACAGGAGGACAATAAGACGTCAGCACTACCATAATGGTTTCAACCGCTGACTTATTCTGATATGTTCGCACGCATGACATCGCGAAAAGAGCGGCAAAGGCATGATCTGTCTTACTCCATCAAAAGCTAATAAAATCAAGATCATATTATTGGAATAGGCTTTGGAATAGTTCCACCGCCTCCGTATGACGCTTCGAATTCCAGACGGAGAAATCGCTTCGTGTGAAACAAATCCTGACCGGCACCGGACATCCGTCTTTGTTCATATTCCCGTTCTACATCAAAGGGCGATTACGTCAGCGGGCAATATTCGACTTTATTATCGAAGCGGTGAAGGCTGATTTTCAGTTTGACGCGTGATCGATCATAAAACCGCCCTAATACCTCTCGTCAGGCGGTGAGATGTTTAAATTGCAGTGGACGGCACTACATTGGCGGATGCGGAAATAAACGGGTGGCGTTACAAATTGCGATGGCGCGTATCAATCGGAAACTGTCCGCGGTGAACGACGGACGTGTGTAAACGAAGTACTTTATTAAAGGCTTATATGCCGGTCTTCATATTAATTATTCACAAGTACTCCATAAAAGTCGTTAGTTACCTGTTTGTCAAGGTCAAAAATAAAGAATGAAGCCCCTCAATCTACTGTAATATAGTAACTTTGGCATACCTTCCATTGCGACCCCAAATTATCAAGCTGTAATGTTCAAATTTGAATTTTTTTTTTGAAGCTAATGTTTCGTCTCAATACTTTTTTACTCCCAGCTCGAGTTCAATCAGAAAATATAACTACAAATAACAATTTCATTTTGGTGTCGGCACCGGGATTTTAACTATAATGCATTAAAGGCTGGCCAGAGACTGAGCTATCACACCTCTACACACCCGCCTCTGTCCATCTTTAATTATAATCCCAATAAGAGAACCCAAAATAGTAATACCGAAACATAATCCACTTAGAAAGTTATTACTTAAGAGCATTACGGCATAATATGTAAAGTGTGGACGTTATTCGCTGAGTTACTGCGGCTTCTAACGGGCTCGGCTATTATTAAAAACATAATCGGGGAAGCTCGTTACCCACACGACATCACGAAACACTTAAGCTTACGTGGAGTGGCGACACCGGCGGCAATTACTTAAAGCGCGATGATAAATTCCGAGCGGCTCCGAGTACGGAACACAGAAATAGACGACGAAATTAAATTTGTCACCGCGGGCCGAGGCGAGGGCGGTCACTCGCAGTCGTAGACGTCGCCCACGCACCGGCCGTTTCCGCTCGGGAGGCGAGCGCGCACGTCCCTACCAATGCATCATTAGTATCGGGCCGTATCGACTAGACTAATATGAAGACGCCGAAGCGCGCGTCGCGATTCGATCGCTCGCAGGGCTGACCTTGGCCGAGGGCACGCGCGGCGGACGTGGACGCTCGTAAAACGAATACGCCTCTCGCCGGGGCGGACTGACGGGCGGCCGGCTAAAGCAGCGAGACGCCCGCGCGATCGACGGCCGATAGCTCACCCGTCAGCGCGCCGGCATCCGGCACTCAAGGTGACACCCATCCTCGCGGATCCGGTCCGCGGTGGCCAACTTATCGGACGAGACAATGGAGCAATCGCGACATATGGAACTCGACGAGCAATTCCCACGTCCCGAGTCATCGGAATCGACGCCACTGCAAAGCTAATGCCGTGATATATCACCCGAACAGCTCCGGCGTCGCTGGCTTCGGGTCGTAACTCAGGCTTACCGTGGTCCCCGCAATTGAGAGTTGAAACCGAATGGCTCGTAGGTGTTAATCTAGAGGAGTTACTACGATGGAATGCCTCCGTGCGCCCGGTACGGTGACAGTGGGGCGGCTATGTGCGTTAGGTTCTCGTTAAATTGAGTTAGAGCACGGCGGCAGGCGGCGCCCGCGCAGTTCGTCGACCGGCCGCCCACAGCACCAGCTCTCATTGATCCCGTGCGATTCTTAGTGATTGATAGGCGGCTGTGGGTGCGACCGCTTTCATTGCGAAGGTAGACGTGTCTCGGTAATTTGTATCACTGAACATCAACATTTGTGTATATTGATGTATCAAGTTTCACGCCATAGGTAGGGTGGCGAGCACGAGCGTAGGTTTAGTTGGGGGCGTTGATGGAGTTCCTTTTAGAAATTCCCCGCTCTTATGGATTCAAATATCTGTCCAGTGTGAGTGAAACATTTCTGAAGCTTTCGTGTACCTAAACAAACCATTTAGGCAATAGAACCCGAAATTTATTACATTAAGTAATTTTGATTCATAACGCCAAAAAAAGGCACGGTAGCTGGGTACTCCGAATTTATAGACCAGTTTGACTCCTGGGGCTTTATTAGAAATGACTAGCTACCTGCCCCGGCTGCGCACGGGTGCAATGTATTATACATATAAACCTTCCTCTGGAATCACTCTATCTAGTAAAAAAAATCGCATCAAGATCCGTTGGGTAGTTTTAAACATCTAAGCATACATAGGAACAGACAGACAGCGGGACGACTTTGTTCTATACTATGTAGTGAACCAGGTAAATTTTGCTTCATGTTTTTCTTACTTATGTATATATGTTCTGTAATATTAAAGGCTGAAAGACACCCGCCTTATAAAGTACGTAACCACAAAGTACTCAACATAACATCGTGCGGTCATGAACATACAGTTTATAGTTAAGCAACCTATCAACTTCTAAAAGGCTCGGTTACATATTGCGTTTCGCAAAGCAGAACAATAATCGTCAGGGTTGTGTAAGCGTAAAACGCCTATACAATGAGATCGGAGAGATATTTTTCAACACCTTGTTTGAGTTATATAGAAATGTTAAATTTATATTACTTTATTTATACCCACTTCATTTATAGATGGCAACGCATTTGCAACCCTACGGGTGTTGCAAATGTCTATGGGCGGCGGTTATCACTTAACATCAGGTAAACCGCCAGCTCGTTTGCCACTTTCTCACATAAAACAAATATATATAAATTTAAAAGACCTATTAAAAAACTATAAACTACCAACTGCCAAGATTCTTCAGTTGAACGAGTGATCTAAAAAGAACAAGGCGCTGACGGAAGACCGGTGAAGTATTCATACTTTTATATTTCGTCTGGTATGTAATGAAACCAGGGTCAAACCGCACTGTTGGTATCAGAACATTTTCAATAATATTTTGGCAGGTTGCCACTTCTGTATATCCTGATACCCAATCAGCTTTAAAAACTGAATACATAGTTTTGAAAGGCCAACTAATAAAGCAACGCAGCATGAGTTCCGTCCTACTAGTTTACTCGACGCCAGGCAGATTAAAAGAGTTGCCTTTTATTGTTTAATGTTTTTACACAAAAAAACAAATGACTCAGATATTATTAGTGATCGTATTCACCAACCATTAATAACTTTCAAGTATATTAGTGATAGCAATGATATGCCTTTAGATGTACGATGCGGATGTATGTGCTGCATTCCGTTTGTGGAGTTGAATACAATATGTCACATAGGAAGGCATCGACCGCAGCCAACTGTTACTTTCACCGCGCCATATTGGATGAAGCATGCGGCATACACTGCAGCCCACCTAGAACGACTTACGAAGCGAATAGTTCCCCACGAGATGTTCCTTCGGTGTGTTTTATCTACGAATCTCCTGCCGATTACGTCACCGGATACCAAGGTACATGTAGAAAAAAGAACGTAATTATTGAATAGACGGAAACGTCTATAAGTGCGTTCTGCTTACAACTAAATATATAGCAATCTTGAGTCAATAACGAGATAACGATGGGCGTCCTTCCTTAGTCTGAGAAAAACCCTCGTCATGATTATTGGTCGTCATTTTATGGAAAAATGTTTTTTCCATTATACAATTAAAATAATATAATAATGTTAGAAAAATACTATATAGATATCATGCAGCTTTAGATACAACATCAGTAATTTAAAAGTGTGGTTCAATATAAAGAATCGATGTACAAAACCTGTATTTCGAGTCTGAAAAGGTGCAACTTATCGATCTATTCTGAAAGTACTAAGAAGAAAGGATTCAAAAACAGTTCTTGTACCATCTGACTTACGCTAGCAATCGCTGCCTAACATTGAAGTCTTACAACTCTCGTCTGCAACATTATAAAATGAACTCACTTGCTGGTAGACGCGAAGTAGCTGACATTGTATTACTGTACAGAATATTGCATGGTAAAATAGAAAGTCCCGATCTTCTCGAGAAATTAAAACTCAGTCTGCCACGACATGGTGTCCGTTTGCAGAGGCGAAATGTGTTTGCGCTGCCATTCCGACGCACCCGTTACGGTCAGCACTCTCCTTTGTACCGGCTGTGTTCGAGCTGCAATGCTATATGCCAGGATTTCGACATATTTAGTGTACGGTGTAGTAACATTAAAAAATATATAAGGGCTAAGCTAAAATTTATTTCAATAGTTTTTTATTATTCGTAATTTTAAGTTAAGTTTAAATGTTGTTTTATCTAAATATTTTTAATGTAGCTTTAGTTTCTTTTGTTTTCATTTTTATTTTGTTTGAAGTTATTTTTTTTCTTTCATTGTACAATTATTTATTGTTGAGAGTGTTTTTTGTGCATGTTGTGTTCGCTCATAGAAGAACATTCACTTGTGTGTTAAGTTCCGTATCAACTTTTTCTGTGTCCATTATTCTGTAATGTGAGTGTAATGTTCGGTTTGCGATCCTAATTAAATAAAAAAAAAATAAAAAGAATAAAAAATACGTCGCTGTTTTTAAATCCAGAAATAAAAGGCAAATTTATGAACAGGTTTCCATCGACGGAAAGAACCCGTTGCTAACTCGGGCACGAGCTCCGGGAACGATTGGCGAATACCATCGAATTCCTAACGCGTCCATTCATCATAGAAGCAGATATAAATCGCCTTCGCTGCGTAGATTTCACTTAGTTTTATGATCTCCACGGTAAACACGGCCGAAATAAACACAGAGACCGGTTCCTGCGGACAGGAAGGTCGTTTTTGTTCTTCTCGTTTCATCAAAGCCATCCGCGAAAACAAATTGTGAGTTGGGTTTGGATTTTTTAAACGTTTTCACAAGATCCAACGAATGATTTATGGATTTTTAAATTGAACTCGCCGCTGAGTGAGCGGCGATAAAGGAAACAATAAAAAAATAAGATTTATATATGGTACTATATAAAGATTAGAGAATTTCGAACATAACTATCGCTAACGGAAAATCGTAATAGATTTAATTGTTCGCAGCCGAGAGTCGTAATGCAAATGAGCGAGGGGCTTTTAGCGCTGCCGTGCGGATATTAGCGAGTCTTTAGAATATGTTCGGGTGCGAAGCGCTAATCCGCCGCGCGGATGTCCGGGCACGGATCCGAAAGATCCGCGGCCCCGTCGGAAACGGGAATGTTTCCAGAGGGGAGATCTTACTCACCGGCGAGCGGGCACCGGCAATGGGATACGTCGGTTTTCGTGTGCCACCGCAGCCGCGTTTATAGCGTCCGCCTTCCTGCCGCATATCGACTGGAATACCGTTACACCGCGCAGCTAAACTCCATCGATTCACGTACGCCAACCGTGACGGATTGCCCGCGACGCGCGTCCCGAATTGGCACCGAGATCCGCCAATTTCGATAGCTCACCGAGGCCAGTTCCGCATCGGTATTAGGTCGGCCTGGTTTTATTCCATTCTGTTGATATCAAATAGGTTGTAAACCAATAAAGGAAAGTTAATTCCAGATGAATGGATGCTGGGAAAAGCTTGTAAATATAAGAGTTAGAAAAAAGATGAAAAACACGATGGACGTCAAGGAAAGACGAGTAAGACCAATATATGACATAAGCAAATGAATCTTTTTTATGGGCCAAATAGCGTCCTCACATTTATTAGGTTCTATTCATCCCGCGCTCCAATTGAAGGCTGTTCATACGTCACTCGCTACCCTCTGGTGTTAAATTTCAATGGCACACGTCACGAGCGTAAGCAAACAAACAAACGATATACTTCCTGGCACAACTGGAACGAAACTGGCGACGCGTACAATCGTTGTGTCCACGTAACGTTAGGCAGCACAACAAAGACAAAACGGAAACGGGCCCGAACAAAAACAAACTAATACTGTTCGTTGTGCGTTAAAAAAAATCACACTCGTTAGTGCATCCGGTGCAGTGCGATTGCGCCCCGGCTTTTTGCTCGAAGCCGATTTAAAAAAAAAACAAAAACCGATCGAACGGACAGCACAGCACACAGCAGGAGAGGGTATCCTGTTCCGAGGCAGAGGGAACGGGGCAACGCGCAGGCATCCATGAATGGCCCTAACGAACCCGCTGGCCTTGGCGGGACGGCCCTCCGACCCTCCCCCATCCACCCGCGACTAGAAATGCCCGCATTAACAGATCCGACACATCGCATTCCGAGCGAATGCGCTTTCGAAACTCACGCCCGCGAAAAGGGCGGACAATTATACAGAACAGCGTGCTCAATGAACTTACGTGCGCGTCGTCAAACGGTGTTGTAACATAATCGCTGACCGTTTACCACACTCGCATCTTACGTAAGACATTCGTATGCGTATGTCAAAATAAATTACGTAAGTAATTAGTGAAGTATTCTACAAATTCACTTTTCTTTGTCGATAAGAAAAAACTAGAAGTTCTGCCATAGAACTGTATAAGATGTTAACACAACTATCGCTAATCGCTTTACCTAACAGTAATGACTGCTTGTATAACTTAATTAATCATATCTTCTCTCATCGCAGGTGTATCCTCCATCGCGTTGCGGGTTACAGTTAAAGCTGATATTCCTCCGCTGATATTCAACCAGCCTCAAGCCAAGATCCACATAACAGAAAAGGGCCGTGCCGTTGCATTATAAGTGTACATAGCCAGCTATGTACCTCGCACGCGGCGTACATCTCATCCACGATCCATTGATTGAGACTGAATGAGTGACGTGATCCGTGTACAAAATTCGACGCTCAACAGGAAATGAAACGGGTCCAGCCACGTCAAGGACGTTAATATTGAAACTGGACGCCAATTCTGTCCATCGTAACAGTTAAGCAACATTCAAAATACGAATTCGATTTCAATTATTACAAATTTTTCACGTAAACGATATTAAAATGGAAGGAACCGTTGAAAATTAAACAGATAAGAGAACTTTAAAACCGGCCAAGTGTGAATCGGACTCGCGCACGAATGGTTGTGTACCATTATCTATAAAAACGGCAAAAAATCATGCCTGTTGTATGGGAGCCCCAATTAAATACTTTTTTAATTAAATTTTACAGTATTTTTTGTTATAGCGACAACAGAAATACATCTACAGAAAATTTCAACTGTCTAACTATTACGTTTCATGAGATAAAGCCTGGAGACAGACACAGCGGTGTCTTAGTAATGGGGCCCCTTTGGGAACGGAACCCTAAAATTGGAACATCGACCTACGGCCGGTTTCAATATTCAATCTACAAAAAGATTTGGTTACTGGAGATCGAATTTTGACGGTAGTAATATGGAGCTAATACCAAATAACTATCTCTAGTATCCAAATCTCTGTAGATAGAATATTGAAACCGCCCGTTAAAAATAAAAAAGGCAAAATTAAAAACAAATTATAATTATTAATATCATAAATTAATAAAACTTCACTGTAAACTGTGTTATCAATTGATGATACTAATAAAATTGAAATAAATCTAATGTTATCAGTTTGGTTTTTATTCATTACATATGCAAATGCTGTATTTTTGACACTTTTGTGTATATGCGTAACATGACAGGATACTATCTGAACCGTTTAAAAATCGTAAATGCAAAGTGGTTTTTAGCTATCCATCGCAAATAAGTGTCCAGCAATACCTGTCACTGCTTATTCTCCTCTCAGAATCATCCCGCGCGCCAATGTCTTAAAGAATCCAAACGAGATAAGAATAACTAATAACATCTGTCCAAACGTAACACCCACACGGAGCGGAAATGCGTCGTATCGATGCAATACATCACGGCACAAAGAATTCTCGTCCAATTACAATGCAAATCGCACAGGCTAAAACTCGACATCACGACCTTGGGAATTGTGACCGACACATTAACCCAATTCTGGCGTCGTACTCGCGGGCACGTATAGAGGATTATCGCATAGTGAAGAACATATAGAGATCCTTTTAGTCTGCTTCATTTGCCGCTTAACCCTAACAAGAACTAACTGTCGCAGTAACATGTCATAAGCCTAGTCTGTTCTGTGACCGAAAATGTCGGGAACTTAAGAACAAATTAAACGCGATAAAACCCTTAACACAGTTCTTCTCTACAATTTTGTAGTATTCGCGTAAACAGAAAATAATATAACAGAAGTTTTTGTTTGTGTGTTTAGGTTTAATTGTCACCATAAAACTTATCAAGCTAACAGAAATATTATGTAGATCGTCCACGATCTTCCTTCATTTGATCAATTATGATGTACCTATCATATATGTGGTTGTTTTAACAGTCACGTTCATTGCCCAAATTAGCGTTGGCATTTCGTGTGCGTGATCTTAATAAAAACCGGCCAAGTCGAGTAGGACTCGCGCACGAAGGGTTCCGTACCATTTTCTATGAAAGGGGCAAAAAAAAAACCATGCCTGTTTTCCCATACCAATATTTTTTATTCTGTCTTTTAGTATTTATATTTAAGCCGAAACAGAAATACATAATCTGCGAAAATGTCAACTGTCTAACTGTCACGGTTCCTGAGGTACAGCCTGGTGACAGACGGACAGACAGATAGACAAACTGCGAAGTCTTAGTAAGACGGTTCCCGTTTTACCCTTTGGGTACGGAACCCTAAAAATCGAGAACGGACCGAGCGGGCGCTGGAGCGGTCAAGTAAACAGAGTGGTGTTTCCGTCGGATTGGCGGCGCGCATCGGTTCTCAGGCGCACCGTGCAACGGAAGTCTCCACCAGAACGTCACGCTGAGGGTACATCCGTTCGAAGGGATCTCAGATCGAACCGGGACGCTTCTACGACTTGGGAAGATACTTTGAGTGAAGATTATATTAACAGAAAAACATATCGAAGAAAAATTTTGAGCTAAGTATTTCGAACTCGTGAGCTAATTATAATTACTTCAGCATAAATTCATTATAGGCAGGACAAGCAATTCACTTCTTGTCTTAAAAACTCTATCGAAGGCAAGGACTTAGAAATCTGATCACAGCGCGGATCTGCGTTCTGAAAACAGAATAAGATGCGGACACTTCCTGACAAGCAGAAACAATACCTCATTATAGCGCCGCGCTGTTACCGATAACTGAACTGAGGAAGTCGATACCTATTCGCTCGGCACAATAGCTGAGCGACATCCGAAGCTCATTACTGGCACCCGTTTCCGCTGGCGATTTACAACACGCGCCCAGCCGCCAGTTTATTAAGCTGTCCACAAGCCCATTATATACTCGTACTCCTAATTGCTGGACTCGCCGTGAACTTCAATGCTGCCCCAAAGACTTGAATAATCAAGGCATTTGTGGAGTTACACCTATTTAAAAACGGCTTTAACACTAGATTTTATTCGAGTCAATAATGGAAGATCGTCACGATACGAATGACAGCAAAGTGACGAGCGTCCATTCGTGTGCGTCGGGCCTTACTTATCGTTCATATTCAACCATCAACAGTGCAATTTGTATTATGCAATAAGATATACTCGCATCATTCAAACGTGCCTGCAATTTAGTAGAGCCAATTGTGAGTGTTAGCGCTAGGAGTCGAGTAAACATAGCCGACCTTGACGATGGATTGTTTACGGACGCTAAACGATTTGGCAACTAAACTAGATGTGCGTAGAAAAGTACTACACAACAAATATGTTACAATATAAAACTATAATTTTAAAGTGGCTAAACTATTTATTGTATCGCATTTGACACGCTAAAAGAGGAGCTGACGCACTTCTTTACACGATTTAATAAATATGTCAGAAAACACGTGCGACTATTTACGTGAAAATATTCACATGAAAATACATTTGGGAAACCATATGCGTAACTAAATGAATTGTGCTCGAAAAGTATCATTACCTGTCAAGTGGCTCAACAAACTCAAATGATACTCCATTTCGGTACTCTATTGATACTAAAACCTACACCAACACGCCGACATTACCTACGCGTCTAATAGAAGCACCCAATACTACCAACGCAAATAGTGTGGAGGCAGATGCCTCTAGGATAGATATGCGAGCACCGATTCGGGCGTGTGATCCGTAGGGCATAAAGTGAGCAAACACGATTTGTTTCACGCAAATATTGTCTTATCTCGATGGTTTACGGGCAACATTTCTGCTGCGACACCTACACGAAAGCCGGCACAGGAGCGGAGCAAGGCGCGCTTGTGTTACAACTCAAACATTTGCCGTGTCAATATTTGTCACATGTGCCCGTCGGTATTGCAAGAGGCCGCCCTGGAGCGATTTTCGTCACACCGATATTGCGAAACAAAACACGGAACACGTCGAAAAGGAGGATGTTAACAAACTGTTGAATGAAAATTCTTTGTAGATGACGCAGCGGAAGATGAAAATTTGGAAGACGATATAATTGCATACATAAGCCGTAACAGGTAAAGATCTCACGAGAAAGATCCAGCCAAATAAAAACGTGGTCGCTGATTTAATGAATACATTTTACAGGGTAGCAGTACACCATACAGCGGAAAACGCATAATGACTTCCGCTGGACGGCCATCGAAAAACGTCTAAAGTAAATCAAGGAGCAGAGTTTGAAATAAAACCAACCAGCCGACGGGCATCTATAAATTTTAACAATCAAATGAACTTTTTAAAATTCTCATTTCAGAGTACAAATTAAATCTATAATTTAGATTAGAAACAAATCTCACTTTGACAAAATACAGATTTTCAGATAATTGTACTCAGTTAAACTTATTCTTATAATAGTACTTCATTTAACTGCAAAATACCAAAGATTATGCAAGACCAACAAGCAATACCAAAGATCAAAGCAGACTTTCAACAGTACTACATTCAGCAGAGTCATATCGTGAACCGTGATGACGATGGTGGTGATAATAATTATGAATTCTTCAATTGCAACATCTTCAATTCTTATTTATTTATTTTATTTAATCTTTATTGCACAGAAAATTGTACAAAGGCGAGCTTAATGCTATATTGCATTATCTATCAGCTAACCCTAGGTAGAACAGAAACAAAATGTCAAGGGCAGTAAAGTAGTTATAAACGATACATAATTAAATAAATAACATGTAATAATTAGGTAATAAATCTAAAAACAACCAACATAAACATATATATAAATATATATACATACATACATACATATACACATCAATACATATTAAATGTTCATACATAGTAAGTACTATTAAGTATTAAAATATGTAGAAAAAGTGCGAAAAGATTGTCGCCGCTGTGGGAATCGAACCCACGTCTTCGGCATTCGCGGCCTGACGCTCTAGCCACTGAGCTAAACGGCTGATTACCACACCGACGAAAATCTTAACGCATTCTTCCACATTGTTTTCTTAGCATTTGAAGCAATGCTTGGCGCCATCTATTGTTATATCCTTTACAGCATACAAACAACTTCGAATATCGTTTTACAACGATAATTCGAACGAGAGATGTCGCCATTGCTTTTATTAGAAATTTAAATTGTTTATAGTGCTAATCTTTGCACTTAAGATTGAACATTAAAATATGTAGAAAAAGTGCGAAAAGATTGTCGCCGCTGTGGGAATCGAACCCACGTCTTCGGCATTCGCGGCCTGACGCTCTAGCCACTGAGCTAAACGGCTGATTACCACACCGACGAAAATCTTAACGCATTCTTCCACATTGTTTTCTTAGCATTTGAAGCAATGCTTGGCGCCATCTATTGTTATATCCTTTACAGCATACAAACAACTTCGAATATCGTTTTACAACGATAATTCGAACGAGAGATGTCGCCATTGCTTTTATTAGAAATTTAAATTGTTTATAGTGCTAATCTTTGCACTTAAGATTGAACATTAAAATATGTAGAAAAAGTGCGAAAAGATTGTCGCCGCTGTGGGAATCGAACCCACGTCTTCGGCATTCGCGGCCTGACGCTCTAGCCACTGAGCTAAACGGCTGATTACCACACCGACGAAAATCTTAACGCATTCTTCCACATTGTTTTCTTAGCATTTGAAGCAATGCTTGGCGCCATCTATTGTTATATCCTTTACAGCATACAAACAACTTCGAATATCGTTTTACAACGATAATTCGAACGAGAGATGTCGCCATTGCTTTTATTAGAAATTTAAATTGTTTATAGTGCTAATCTTTGCACTTAAGATTGAACATTAAAATATGTAGAAAAAGTGCGAAAAGATTGTCGCCGCTGTGGGAATCGAACCCACGTCTTCGGCATTCGCGGCCTGACGCTCTAGCCACTGAGCTAAACGGCTGATTACCACACCGACGAAAATCTTAACGCATTCTTCCACATTGTTTTCTTAGCATTTGAAGCAATGCTTGGCGCCATCTATTGTTATATCCTTTACAGCATACAAACAACTTCGAATATCGTTTTACAACGATAATTCGAACGAGAGATGTCGCCATTGCTTTTATTAGAAATTTAAATTGTTTATAGTGCTAATCTTTGCACTTAAGATTGAACATTAAAATATGTAGAAAAAGTGCGAAAAGATTGTCGCCGCTGTGGGAATCGAACCCACGTCTTCGGCATTCGCGGCCTGACGCTCTAGCCACTGAGCTAAACGGCTGATTACCACACCGACGAAAATCTTAACGCATTCTTCCACATTGTTTTCTTAGCATTTGAAGCAATGCTTGGCGCCATCTATTGTTATATCCTTTACAGCATACAAACAACTTCGAATATCGTTTTACAAACGATAATTCGAACGAGAGATGTCGCCATTGCTTTTATTAGAAATTTAAATTGTTTATAGTGCTAATCTTTGCACTTAAGATTGAACATTAAAATATGTAGAAAAAGTGCGAAAAGATTGTCGCCGCTGTGGGAATCGAACCCACGTCTTCGGCATTCGCGGCCTGACGCTCTAGCCACTGAGCTAAACGGCTGATTACCACACCGACGAAAATCTTAACGCATTCTTCCACATTGTTTTCTTAGCATTTGAAGCAATGCTTGGCGCCATCTATTGTTATATCCTTTACAGCATACAAACAACTTCGAATATCGTTTTACAACGATAATTCGAACGAGAGATGTCGCCATTGCTTTTATTAGAAATTTAAATTGTTTATAGTGCTAATCTTTGCACTTAAGATTGAACATTAAAATATGTAGAAAAAGTGCGAAAAGATTGTCGCCGCTGTGGGAATCGAACCCACGTCTTCGGCATTCGCGGCCTGACGCTCTAGCCACTGAGCTAAACGGCTGCTATCGTTGTAAAACGATATTCGAAGTTGTTTGTATGCTGTAAAGGATATAACAATAGATGGCGCCAAGCATTGCTTCAAATGCTAAGAAAACACAATGTGGAAGAATGCGTTAAGATTTTCGTCGGTGTGGTAATCAGCCGTTTAGCTCAGTGGCTAGAGCGTCAGGCCGCGAATGCCGAAGACGTGGGTTCGATTCCCACAGCGGCGACAATCTTTTCGCACTTTTTCTACATATTTTAATGTTCAATCTTAAGTGCAAAGATTAGCACTATAAACAATTTAAATTTCTAATAAAAGCAATGGCGACATCTCTCGTTCGAATTATCGTTGTAAAACGATATTCGAAGTTGTTTGTATGCTGTAAAGGATATAACAATAGATGGCGCCAAGCATTGCTTCAAATGCTAAGAAAACAATGTGGAAGAATGCGTTAAGATTTTCGTCGGTGTGGTAATCAGCCGTTTAGCTCAGTGGCTAGAGCGTCAGGCCGCGAATGCCGAAGACGTGGGTTCGATTCCCACAGCGGCGACAATCTTTTCGCACTTTTTCTACATATTTTAATGTTCAATCTTAAGTGCAAAGATTAGCACTATAAACAATTTAAATTTCTAATAAAAGCAATGGCGACATCTCTCGTTCGAATTATCGTT
The DNA here is from genome assembly GCA_933534255.1 of Iphiclides podalirius. Lineage (NCBI taxonomy): Eukaryota > Metazoa > Arthropoda > Insecta > Lepidoptera > Papilionidae > Iphiclides > Iphiclides podalirius. The sequence continues at coordinate 3,031,923 of OW152819.1, forward strand.
GTAAAACGATATTCGAAGTTGTTTGTATGCTGTAAAGGATATAACAATAGATGGCGCCAAGCATTGCTTCAAATGCTAAGAAAACAATGTGGAAGAATGCGTTAAGATTTTCGTCGGTGTGGTAATCAGCCGTTTAGCTCAGTGGCTAGAGCGTCAGGCCGCGAATGCCGAAGACGTGGGTTCGATTCCCACAGCGGCGACAATCTTTTCGCACTTTTTCTACATATTTTAATGTTCAATCTTAAGTGCAAAGATTAGCACTATAAACAATTTAAATTTCTAATAAAAGCAATGGCGACATCTCTCGTTCGAATTATCGTTGTAAAACGATATTCGAAGTTGTTTGTATGCTGTAAAGGATATAACAATAGATGGCGCCAAGCATTGCTTCAAATGCTAAGAAAACAATGTGGAAGAATGCGTTAAGATTTTCGTCGGTGTGGTAATCAGCCGTTTAGCTCAGTGGCTAGAGCGTCAGGCCGCGAATGCCGAAGACGTGGGTTCGATTCCCACAGCGGCGACAATCTTTTCGCACTTTTTCTACATATTTTAATGTTCAATCTTAAGTGCAAAGATTAGCACTATAAACAATTTAAATTTCTACTATTAAGTAGCTAAGACTCAGCGAGGATATGCTCAAACAGTATTCTTTTAAAAATATTTTTGTTGGCGATTGTCGCAGGTCAACAGGCAACCTGTTCCAAAGTAAGATAGAAGTGACAGTGAAAGAATTTGACATGAAACCGGAGTGATGAGAGGGTACAGACAGTAACGAATTTTGAGAAGAGCGAAGATTGAGGGAATGCGAGTCCCCGAGGAACTGAAATCTTTCTTTTAGATAGGAAGGTGAGGAGAAGTCATAAAGGATTGAAAACAGAGTAGAAAGGATACGAAAGTCTTTGCGCTGGCGTATCGTCAACCACTTTAGTTGGGTACGTAAGTGTGACACGTGGTCATGTTTGCGCAGCCCAAAAACAAATCCTATGCAATTATTCAGTAATCTCGTCAACTTGTTCAGCAACTCTTGGGAAATATTAGTAAGACAGACATCGGCATAGTCAAATAATGGAAAAATAAGGGACTGAACAAGAAGGAGCTTAGTAGAGGAAGGCAAGAAGGCTTTAAGGCGATATATGGAACGAAGTATGCCTGTTACCCTGCGACAGATCTCAGTGATATGTAGTGACCAGGTAATAGATGAGTCAATAATTAAACCTAAATCCTTAACTCTACCACAGAAAGGAACAATGCAATCCTCATACTGGACAGGTGGTAAATTAGACATGTTAAGTCGTGAGAGTAGTCGACGGCTACCAATGACAATTGCTTGGCATTTGTTGGGATTTACAGTTATTCCGAAGCGCTTGGACCAGCTTGAGATACGACTCAGATCATTAACACGAGAAATTGCGGTATGAATGTCACCAGTGAGCGATTGTGAGTATAGCTGAAGATCATCAGCATAGAGGTGGTAAGAACATTGAAGATGGTTAGTGAGAAGGTTAATAAACAGTGAAAATAAGAGGGGAGAAAGTATGCCGCCTTGCGGAACGCCTGCAGTCCGACCAGTTAGGAATATCCTGACCTGTCCGTACAGCTTGCTGGCGACCGCGAAGATAAGAGGAAAACCGACTAGTTTTCCTCAGTGCTGAAGAGGAAAAATTTTGCCGTGAGAGTAAACTAAGTAGCAGATCGTGGTCCACACAATTAAATGCGTTGGAGAAGTCAATAAGGACTAATACGGTCAAGTGTGACTTGTCCATACCATCCCTAGAGTCTTCAATTACTTTAAGTAAAGCTGTGGTAGTGCTATGGCCTGGGCGAAAACCAGACTGAAACATGCTTAGGAAGTTGCATTCAGAGATGAAAGAAGTAAGTTATTTATGTACTATTGACTCAAGAGTTTTGGAAAGGTACGGTAGTATAGAAATAGGTCTGAAATGAGAAGGAAGAGATGGATTTGTTACTTTAGGTAGCGGTACGACAAATGCTTTCAGACATGATTTTGGAAAGCAAAAGAATTCGAATAATTAGAAAGCAATTGAATTTGATTAGAAAGCAAATTGAGAGCAGAAGAATTCTTATCAAAAAGAAAACGTAATTGATTTACAATTTTGAGTACAAAATCTTTGTCGTGATTTAGGAATAAATCTGGCATTACGTTTATGTAAAGAACAAAGATATTATCAAAAGTGTATTCATATACGTACATTTCACTTTTAAATGGTATGTTAATTATACAACTGACAGACATTAGATGAAAAGAAATTTATTCAGGAAAAAAATTCTCTTAAAGAAATATTTACAGAAAAACAACAGACACCTTGACATCGGAACATTCCCCAGTCGATGCTATACGTAAATTGAAATATTTTTCAAATCTATGCGTCTGCTTAATAAATATTTGAAGTTAGATAATCTTCAACGTATTAAAAACCTTTACATGTAAATGTACATGTTACCTACAAAGCGGGGACACAATGGAATCAATAGATTTAACTTTTTATTTAGAACTGTTTATTTAGATAGAACTGTTTATTTAGAATAATGAAGGCACTTATTTAATTCATGTCAAGAACGACACGTCGAGGAAAATTCTTGAGATAACTGAGGGCAAAACGATACACCTCACCTCGAGTAACTATTAGAAGTAGAACACGTGACAGAATGTATGATTCAGGTGCATAATTAATTATTCATGGCATCGCACACATGCTTAGATAGCACGCGAATTGCGAATGATAACAAGGCCTCTAATAACAATAACAAACTGTTATGCGTTATCGCCTGTACATGTTCACAAGTCTACGCGCAGAGCCGAAGACAAGTAAACAAATATATATACGGACATAGACATGTACCTTGCGGCATTCGGAATACCTAAGAGATGTTTATAAGAAAAAAATTAGTTGCGACTGCCGAGGAAATGTGACGCGCGGTAATATTGATAAATATAAAGAAATACGAGACAAAATCCACAACTATGTTGACCGCTGTATCGTAACCAACGCTTTGTATATAGGCATGTATTTACTTTTAGAGGTTCTTTATCAAAATTTAATTCACCCTATTACAAAATATGTAAGTAACACCAATGATAGCTATACACCCGGATGTGAATATTCAACGGCGAAAATGATAATAGTAGAAATAGAGGAAACCGATCTAAGAGAAGATCTAAGAACAATGCTGGGCATCATCGCATCTAAATTTAAAAAGCGTGTAGCGTTGCGGTGAAGTTAACACTCATTGTTTCCGCCGATGAATTGGTCTTACCATTTGCCGAGCCCGATATTCCCATAGCGAGTTTCTAGGAACGACCACAATAGTCAAGTTCTCCGGACGGCACCTTTGCCCGCTAGTTGGGTGCGCTTGCAGAACGCGGCGAATTATTTACAATCCCCAAATCGAGGAAAAGCCGTGACGTACATACTGCAACATCGCCTTTCGAAAATATGATTGCACTCGGCGTGTTTATTGATATTGCTCCAAGTTTAGAAACGCCCGCCGCGATATTTGCGTGATAATTCTGTTGTACAAACTGGGAACTGGGTCTATACAATGCTCGCAACTTATGATATCCTGCCGACCCGTTTAGGCCACGATGACGCATTTAGTTTGCTACTTTACATGTATACTTTATGTACAACGTCAAACTCATCCCATTCATCCACCGATGTCTGCACAATATTATTATTTATTTCGGTCATCGGGAATAGTCTGTCTCAAATACAGGTTCTTAGACAATATTGATTATAAAATCAATTGACGAAAAACTGCACATCAAAATGATACAAGTCAGTTTTTCACAGCTTGCCGAAGACGATAAAATAGATAATTAATTGTTCTAACACAAACATGTAAACAAACGTTAAATTGTAAACGCGCGGTAAACATTTATATGAATTAAGTAAATGTTGAAACGACGCAGTAATAATGACAGAGCAGACCGTTCCAGTCTAAGAAGCCGTCATGGGAGTTTGCTGTTCTGATTATAGATTGACTGCAAGAAAAATATATGACCTGCGCGGCTTCGGTTAATGAATCCCTGGTTATTATATTATGAGCAGTCGTGGGAATTCTCGCAAATTAGGCGTCCGTGATATAAATTATAATTGTAAGTGTTCATTATACTGATAACATCGATTGTACGAATTAAACCATTCTAAAAATTGCCACTTTCTCTTATTATTATTCACGTAAGTTATTTTTTCTGTTAAGTAAGGCATTTATTGTGTATATAATTACACAGGACAAATCAAATCAAATCTAATCAAAATAGAGTCATGAAATAAATCTCTACGCTCAATAACACTTTTAACTAATAGTGAAAAGACTGAGATCAATTTGAATTGAATCTATAATTTACAATATCCCACAAGAAGAAAGTGATAAATCGCACCGTGGACGAACAAAAACTCGTATAATCGCCGCGACGACAGTAATTGTAGCGGACATTTTAATAAACGACGGAAAAAACAACACGACAGACATCCGCGACAGTGCAACAAAAACATTCGCCGGTCATGATGAACGTTACACAGTGACAACTTCGTTGGGACAGAACAGACGAAAGTATTGAAGGACGGTGTCACAGTAAAGGCAACACGGCGGTATTCACGGGATATGAACGGAAGATTTGAAGACTCGTGACCGGAAGTGACGACGCAGCGGGAGTTTCTTACACGAATTTGTCACAAGCCGAGCACCGAAGCGGCGGTTCAGACCGATATCACGATTCCAACGACACGTCCCAAGTTAGAGGCGGGCGGCCGGGGGCGAGCTACACGGTATCCCTTTTACGCGGGCCAATTAACGGGCGGCGGCGGACCGGATGTCTGCGTGTGCGCATTAGCGCCTCCGGACCTCCTTAATCCCATGGGCCCCGGACAAAGGAACGGCATGGGAAAACTTACGGGTCGGCAAATTTCGGGACGCCGCCAAATCAAACAACAAGGCAATGTCCGCCGGCGTTCCCCACGCAGGTAGTGTGAAGAATGGTAACCCGTATACAAAGGGCACGTAGCGAACATGCGTCTTTAATGGCGGTATGAGTAGGCGCGCGAAGGAACACGCACTTTAGGTAGCGAGACTATTCACAGCTAAGACCACGCTTCCGAAGTCCGACAATGTCACGGACGGAAATAGGTCAGGAGCATGTGTTAATTCTATTCTTGAATCAACACAATGTAAGCGGTAAGTGATCGCATTACCATAAGTATATTCTTAAATGTTTATTTTGCTGTGACGCTTCATTGCTCTGCAGTTATAATGCCGTCCTTATGGACAAAACATAGATGATAACATAAGTGTGTTAATTATCCAGCAAAAGTGTCATCTCGATCTCTCAACGATCAATAATTAACTAATTTCATACGAAACTCTACACAAGCTAAGATGTCGATACCAAGTTTCCATTTCGTATTCTCAAATAGCATCATTTTAACCAAATTTCACATAGAATATTTAAATTCATAAGAAAAATGGTCACATTCAAAAAATTTGTTTATTACGCTCATTCGACGAGTGAAAACATTCAAAAACTATTATTAGAGCACTTAAAGGCGACCGGAAGCAGCCCGAGCCACCGAACACGGAACCGAGGTATTGGGGGGCGTATGCTACTTCCGTTTTCGCTTGAGCGGATTCCACCCTTCGCGAAGGGCTCCTTCCGGAAGGGACGAATGTTAATAAGAGCTTTAAAAGTGTGCCGCATCTTTGTTCATAGTGCACAGCATTTCCGCTTTGTGACATACGTAACGAATTTAAAAATATGTTAGAGCGAATACATTTTTAGTTAAAGTTCTATATTTTGTTTTCCCCCACAAAACAAGAGGTTGGTATAAATATTGACATACATAATTACTGAATAAGGTTAATGTTAATTAACCTTAGTAAAGGTCAGTATTAGTTTTGCGTATCGCATTCATTAACTTTTTGCGTACACTTTTTCTTACGCAAAAAATCAATCAATGATAGTTATGATATTAAGGCCGTTGAAGCGACTGTTGAAAAGTTCTTAGAAAACGTTCGTTAGTTCGATTCCTGCTTACTCGGATGATGTTTTTCCCTCCGGCCATCTCGCGTTTAACCCCGACATGGCGTCCGGACATGAAGCCCACGACATGCATCCGAACGCGCTAAGAGGGCGCGAATGACGCGTCTCCACTCGGTCCATTACTTTCGGATCGAAAACACCCCGAACATTATTTATCGCTTCCTCTCCGCGTTTCTCACTCGGCAACAATGCCCGTCTCCGAGTGTCGGGTTAATGTCTTTACGACGTGTCGGGACGTAATGCGCCCAACGAGTGCGTTAATGGGAGTGCCTCGTCGTGTTCACGGACGTCTTTCTACTTAGGGATCGATCGCCGTGGATTCAACAGCGTCAACCGCTTAGTTATAGTAATTGTATGAATAATATATCGTGCACGTCGCGTGACAACGTCGATGCGACTCATAGAGGTGACATTTCGAAAATGCGGCCCCATTCATCGGCAGGCATGTCTCGTATTGAATGAACTTTATTCGCATATCTTGTCATTTTCATTACAACCAGCGGGACGTCAATTTGGAGGAAATTGGTAGAGCAAAAAGCGACTCGATCGACATTATACCCCTTTTAAACGGCACGGGGACAACACTAATTAATTAGAATGTCTCTGGATAACACTTGAATTCTTTCCCCAACCACAAAAGAACTGAATTTAAACCGCGAACTCAGCGGGTTTCAAAAAATCACCACGCCGAAGAAGTCCCTTAACGAAGCCGACGCCTAATTAATAAGCAGTAAGTTTCGAACCGAAACAGCGGGGTGCCCCTCGCCGTGTTGAGCGTAGAAGGGAATCTAGTTCTTATTGTCGCAGCGGTTAGGGTTGAAGTGGCGTTATTGGACTGGTAATTGCGGACGGCGGTACCGCGGCGTACGGTGCCGCACCTCGAGTGCTGGGAACGCGTGTTTCTTAGCTATCGCCGCATAGCGGTTAACTAATGGCAGCTGAAGCGCCGATGGAGCCGCGTGCGAACTGATACCGACGCTTCGGCGAGGCGTTCAGAGAAACAACGGCGCGTTATTTTGCAAGAAAGCGCAATTTTTCGCCGGAGCGAGGGGGCCCCGCGAACAATGGCGCGCGGTCGTTTTTTCGAGATGCGGTACGTCGCTCGACTCTCGTTCCATACAATTGTGTGAAATTCGTTTAGCTGGAATGGAACAATGGATAGACTATGTCGTGCTCCCGGCTCCGCTCGCTCTCAGTCCGCTCACGGTCCTGATTACCATGATTACTTTTAGACGGATTCTTGCAGTTTTAATGACTGCATTAGATCGTTTCAGGTTGATGCTCGAATTTCGTCAACATAAACAGTTTTTCGTTGACTAACCACTTTATATCGTACTAATTTGCGAAACGTAAACCAGTTTTTTTTAACGGAACGTTTATACAAAGCTCCTCGATAATATAGGACGAAAACGAGGGTTTAACAACAATAAAATAGACTAATACGCATCATCGTCATTGACGAAACATAACCTCTTAGAGTTTAGCGGCCTGTTATACGTGGTCACTAAAATTCATATGGTTGGTCCATGTTGGTAAACAAGAACGAATAGAAAACTTGGCCCAGATTTGAAAACGTTGTTCAGAAATGTAAGTAAAACTGTACGCCCTCATCTTATCCAACAAAGGTTACCCTTGCAAAGCTTTCCCGCTTAAATTCGTGGTAACAGAGACGTACTCATTCATGTGTAAGACGCGTCTTATTACCAAGTCTGACCCTGTACTGCGCGAGTTTAAACTTCGTATTTTAGTACGTAGAAATCAGCACACGGGAACGGCTAATAGTCTCTGTAGCCGATTCGGTTTTCTGACACGTCTCTAAAGTGAATGATTTTTTTTTCTGTGGTTTAGCTACGCTGCTTCTGCTATTGCACAAATGGGCAGGCCCGTCGGGGAAACTACTTAAAACAAGAACGGCGTATTAAAATTTTAGTGTGAGTGAAGTAACCGAGCCCCAATATTTTAAAAGTTGGCAACTCGTCTGCAAGTCCTCGTGTGTTGGAGACATCTATCGGCCGCCCCGTAATCATTTGATGGTAAAAAAAATTGTCTCGCTGAGTTTCTTTGACCAGTTCTTCTCAGGTCAGTGGCATTTTTTTCCGAACCGGCAGCAGTATTTTGACAATCAATAAGTGTAATGCTTCTATATCGATAAAGCTATTTGAATTATACTTAACATGAGGTGAACCGCCTTCTCGCTTGCCAACTTTAAAATAAAAATAATGCCAAAAGAAACAAAACTAATATAAAAATTAATGGAAGCTAGGTATATCGACTCATCGTATCAGAGTGTCAGAGTTTAGCAAATTTAATAGGAAGTCTGCATCCTTAATAAGGTGAAGAATCCGGTCGGTTGTAATCACACAGATAAGCTACGGCTCCCGACCGAAATGAAACCAGACCCGAGTACAACCGGAGGTAGGTTTATTTGCGTACGAGGGAAACACTGGATACTTCACTCGTTACACGATATCGGCTCTTCAGGCGATAGGAGTATGGACGATATTTCTATAGCCAGATATTAGTTGATTAGGTAAACATTTTTGCCTAATTGAGTCATGTCGTTAGCGAATCGATCGTTTCGAATGTGTAATTGACCTTTTGAGTAATGGACATAACGAATGGCAATGGAACCATTACCGGCATTCGATTATAAAAGGCATAATTCTTGTAAATGTTACTAGTTGACCCGTGCGAAATTTTTGTACAGTACCGCGATCAGTCACCGAATATATCATATATATATATATATATATATATATATATATATATATATATATATATATATATATATATATATATAATAAAGTAACATAATATCATCTGTGTATAATAAAAAAATTAATTGCTTTTCGTTAGTCTCGCTAAAACTCGAGAACGGCTGAACTGGTTTGGCTAATATTTGTTTTGAAATATTTGTGACAGTCCAGGTAAGGTTTAAACGATGAGAAATTACGGAAAAATTGCATGGAAAATCGATATATCAACAATTTTATTTTCCCATACAAACTGTTCCTCCCTGTCAAACATTTTATGCGTGCGTTCCGAAAATTCTTTTTCTGTGTTCTGATTCACAAATTCCCTAGAAGCAATTTATATGGCAAAACAACGTTTGCCGGGTCAGCTAGTGTGCAAATAATTATTTATCAATGTTAGGTGTCTCATTTTGAAGAATAACAGTAAAATTCAGTAATTGTTTTATAATTTTTTAATTTTAAAATGAGCGATAAAAATACCATAAAACAAATAGAAATTTGTTTTGGATCAAGTATGAGAAAATCAAATGATAACAAAATTTTTACATCACCAACGTCAATGACATTAACGGTGACGCGAACCTATGAATTATTCCCCCATCCGAAATTGCTAACGTGCCTACGGAAATATAAATATGTAGTAATTTCAGACAATTGCTACTGCAATTATACTGTGTATCGTTGAACTGACATCGTGCAGACTAGAAATGGGGACGTGTCAGTCAAATCGAATCGTTAGACTCCGAAGCTAGAGGTCAAGCGATGCCGGAAGCTTAACTACACGATGCTATGTTCACTTCTATGCTATAATTATGTCTCCACTAATACATATAAAAAATCCGTCCGTTAAATTAATCATGGCAGATCTTATTCAAAATCTATTAAAATAAAATCTTCACTTAACAACTCATCCATAACATATTTCTTTTTAAGTGGCGTTCAGCACAGAGCTACACCACCGCACCACAATTTATTAATTATTTTTTGCATTGGCTACAAGGTCATCGGCCAAAAGCAAACATTTTTTATTCAAATGAAGAAACAATATAATGTTGAAAAAAATATTTATAATATAAAGCTGCTGGTGAGATGTGTCATGCGCGGACCAGATAAATATTAAAAAATAATGCTTAGAACATTGATTGCAAAAGAGAACATCGATTACTTCTAGGGTCAGATGATGAAAAAGTGTTGATGCTAGTATCGCAAAATATCAAAGTTGCCAAAAGGCGAAAAAAAGAAAGACATGCAAAGCACATTAAGCCATTCGGATACCCAATGTCACGCTTTAAATAAGCCAACTCTATACAACATTTGAAACATTATCTTACCGGAAATGAATGTCGATTGCATGTTTACAAACGCCATTCACAAATCACATTGTCTTGTATTTACACACGCGCCATTCATAATTATCGGTTGAAAGTACTCGAATTATTATTTAAAACAAATGGGTACGTATTTGTTTGCATTATGCTAGCGCACGACTGCTCAATAGCTTACTTGCCATTTTTTTATGTGAAGGTGACAATCGAGCGGTTCACCTGATGTTAAATGGTAACTGCCACCTTTTGACATTTGCAACACCCATAGGGTTGCAGATGCGTTGCCCCTTTTTAATATAGTGAGTTACCTCATCACCAGACGAAAGGCAGAAGTGTAACACTTCCGCTTAACGCCGGTTTTTCTGTAGATGCAGTTGTGTTTTCTTCCTTAACCTGCCTTTATTAAACCCAGATGGGGTCGGCACAACTACGGCACTAGTTCTTCTGCGACCGGCCGCCAAAGTCAGCCCCCCTTGGGAATAAACATCCAAAATCGGAACATTTATCTGAGGGTCAGACAAATAATTGTCCCGCGTCGGAATTGAACCCTTGACTTCCAGCGACGAAGCCGAAACCTCAGCAATTTCGCCACAGAGTCATCCTTTTCATGAAATTAAAGAAAATCATATTTACTTTAAATTTATTCTAATATTTATATATACAGCGTGTCGTTACCACCGCGACAATAAATGAACACACATATAGAGGATAACTTTTTAAAATTGTATTAAACATTTACATTATTTAAACATCAATATTTACCGAGTTATTAAATTTTCCAAAACAAACAATTTTAGAACTTTACGTTACACTTTTATACGTAGGGGACGTATAAAAGTGTAACGTAAAGTTCATTTGTAAAGGTCACAAAGCATATGAAAGGGTTGAATGAATTTAAAACAGACAAAACATACTGTTAGAAGGAGAGGCTTGTAATGCGCCGCTGTGGCGCGAGTTGTATAGGATGTTACAAATTTTGTTTCTTTTTTACTTAATTAGTTTGTTTGAAAAATATTTTTTTTAATTATGGGTTTTGTTTAAAGTTAATATTTTTTTATGATTATTGGCAAGTAGCGTTAGACGTGTGTTCATTTATTGTCGCGATGGTAACGACACGCTGTATATTTATCTATTTCACCTTTAGTAACTTATGTAAATCCTAACCTTTTCTACTTTCCTATTGGCTGGGAGGCACTATATCTCATATTATTTTAAAAAACTTACCCCACATATGTCTTATATTATATATAGTCTTATTTAAAAATTATTTCTTAGCGCAAGTGTTGTTTATTATTTTTTAGTAAAGTCTCCCAAGGAATCGCAGGCAAGTACCTACAAATAATTCGAGATACTTCTTCTCGGTCGATATCAGGCGATGTCTATTTAGAAATGCATATATTATGGTGGCTGAGATTATTACTACGATTAACGTATTTTTAGAGATAAATATTTTCTTTGGAAGAGGGTTTGATGATCATTCAGAGCCCAATAGAAAGACAACGTTGAGACATATACAATACTTATTTCTTAACGTTGTCTATCTATCGTCCGCAAAAATCCCCAAAATATATAAAAGTAGGATCCGCAAAAATGCATTTATTATAGTACACTTGTTCAACAAACTGTATACTTGTTCAAAACCAAAATACTGTAGTAGTTAAATCTACCACAACTGAACATAACATCTACAGTAATGTACCATCCAAATCAGTGCTGGGTTCATAAAGGACACACGCGATAACTGCGCTAGTGATTTTAATGGCGCCATTTTTATCACTGCTATATCGTTACGATTTCGGACGGTTCAAGTAGGCTGTCACTTCCGCCCAATGACATACTGTCAACTATTTGGAACTGGCCAACGCACGCCCACGGTAAAGCCATATGCGGCTGAACAATGGTCGCTATGCCTGAATCGATTTTTCGACGAAGGATCGCGAATGCCTCGAAGCGATTTTGAGCGTTTCTCTTTCCGTCCACCTTTTTTAGCGGTTGAGCTCAAGGGGAAAGGTATCAAATATTTCGGAAACATTTCGAACACATTTTTTTTTTACACAACGTTCTCTAGTCCCAAACTAAGCAACGCTTGTACTATGGGTACTAGAAAACTGATAAACATACTTCTTTTTGTCAATAAATACATATCATACAGATATAAACACCCAGATACTGGAAAAACACGATGTTCATCACACAATATTATTCCGGTAGTGGGGATCGAACCCACACCTTCTGGCGCAGGAGGCTGGGTCACTACTCCCCACGCCAATCGGGTCATCAATTCAAGACGATTGTAGGAAGTAAAAGCGCAGATGACGAAATGGCCGGAAATGAGGGGTCCCTTATATTCACGGGCATCCAATTTTATGCCTAACGCAAGCTCCGATTCCTTCTCCTGACCTTATTCCCGTCTAAGTGAGGCCGAAACATTAAGAGAAATATGTTGTTAATGATACTTGTTTTTTTTTTTTTTTTTAAGAACAACGGCATACCAGATGTCAATCCTCCATGAGAACAAACACTCAGATACGTACCAATTAAATGCGGGTAACACAAATACTTGTAACGAATGTCGAACCCATGACCCCCGGCACTAATTACTTGGCAACAGCGTCACCGAGTAATCTGCGTCCTGCAGAAGAGAGCGAATCTCGATGTTCCGATAAGTATTTATAATCCGAAATGCAATTGACTGAGATTGAAATTAAAATTATTCGTTTACTAGCTGCCAGACAGACTTCGTTCTTTTACTTTTTTTATAGTTTTAAAACCTTCCGTGGACCTTAAGGAATATACAAAAAATAAATTAGCCGAATTGGTCCAGCCATTCTTGAGTTATGCGCTTACCAACATTCATTTTTATTTATTAAGAATATTAAACAGATAACTTAGATAATTATTTATGTAAAATGACTTTTAAAGTATGGACTCAAGAACGGCGCAGTGGATTGCATTGTCCTTGGGAGAGCTCCTGCCCTACCCCGATGTCTTCCATCTAGATAGAATTAAATGTTGATTAATATTATGTATTAAATCTTAGACCCTTTCTCGGTTCTTTCGAATTCATATCATATTAGTAATGACTCGATGGCGCCATTGATAAGCTATTGGCTTCGGCTTCGAGGGTCGTGGGTTCGATTCCCACACGGGACAAGTATTTGTGTGACCCACAAATAACTGTCTCGTGTCTGGGTGTTTGTTTCCCAAAGAGGCTAACGGCAGGCAGGCGCCAATTGTAAAAATAACCGAAACCAAAACCGCTTACAAATTGATTCATATTTTGTGCCAACCCCATATAGGCGGGATAAGGGCAAGAGGATAATGATGATCTTATAATAGTAGTAAGTTAATGTAATGTGCTTAACGACTCTTCAATAATGCGATCGGTAGAGACATATGGCCTGATTGGACAAAATGTATGTAACAGACACAGAGCTTCGGAACATATATGTCAAACAATGTATTGTAGATATCGATTGAAATTAAAGCAACGTAAAAACTTTCATATGATTCTAAATTCACATAAGGAAGTAAATTTAACCGGCGAGAATAATCTGACATTGAAATTAATTGAATCTTTTCAGCAAATATTTGTATAAGGTATTATCGCTATTAAAATGAGCCGATATCGACCTGCTACTATCATTAATTTGAGTAAGAAATATGCGAGAAATAATTGGGAGAAGTAAGAATGATTAACAGAAAAATACATTATAGAAAGAAACCAATAAGAATGGAACTAATTTATAAAGTTTAATAAAGTATAATGAAAGATTATTCGGTTAGGGAAGCGTCCATTGGATATCCGCCTGTGGCGTGCCATAATGGATGGCGGTTTTATTAACCCTTTAACCGGACGTGCGCCGAGTTTACGATTCAACATAAGGTAGCCGGCTAATTTATTGAGAAATCTCAGATGACGTAAAATCTCGCTTCGCACTCCTATAAGAGACCAGTTCGAGCAAAATTTAAATGTAAAGCAAAGAACCTTTAAACTTTGAACAAAAATGATCTAATGCATTTCAGTGTTGGGAAAAAATCGATGAAAAGGTAGAAGTAAGACAACTTCGGGTAGAAGTTGCTTCAACAACGCAAAATCGATACGGAAAATCTATAACGCCAATGGACATCATTTCGCGTCGAATAGTTCGATAGAGATTAGAGGCGAATGAATGAAATCCAGTTTTGCCTGCACTCCTGCACGCATCAGTACGTTACTGTATCGAAACATTCAATGGGAATACGTTTTTAACGTCTAAGGCCTAAGGGATGGAGGTTGTATGTATAAATATTGACTAATCTGCGAGCTTGTGAAAGTGTTGAGGTCGACACCTACAGCTATTATCCGTATAAAACGTGCTCCAAATAGAGCGAAGACACGTTAAATACAGTGGGCAGCCTGTAGGTGGGTTCTTACGATCGACCCACAAACGCTTCCACACCAACGAGCCTAGACTACGCGTGATTTACCAACGAACGATAAACGAAAAGAAAAAAAAAATCGCCCGCAATTAATTACTCACCGTGGACTCAGACTACGGCAAGACGGATATCCCGGCGGCACGCGTGAGTTTCTGCGGCGATTTTCTGCAACGTCACGAACTAGCGGCAGCACAGATACGGAACCGCTGCCGGTGCGTACGGCACGCGAACACGAGCGCGTAACTCCACTGGGCGGCGCGTTTTCGAATTTCGAACGGTGCGCGGCGGCGGGCGAGCGGAATGGGGCATGCGTCCGCGTGCCGGTGCGTTGGTCGGCGGCGCGACTGAGCGTGCTGCGGGCGGCGGCACGCGCGCCTCCATTCACAAAACGAGTGGCGGGGCGCGGCGCCCCCCGGCCCATTCATGCGGCCCGGCGGCCGGGGCGGCGCGGACGGCCAAATTGCTGCGACGCCCGCCCGGTTCGCACTCGGACGCCGCTCCGGTTAATTCCGTGGCCGGTTTTGTTTTTAATTTTAATCATTCCAATTTCGAAAAGGAACACCAGCTTTGGGCAGTAGCGCTTTTTAATTGATTCAAATTTAGAACGGTATTGGTGGATGCTTTTAGGCACACTGCGTTGGCTTGATGGTTATTACGTTGATTCGCGATTCGAATTAATTGCGTACAAAGATGTTTGTTTAAAACTTGTGCACTAAATATGGCGTCACTATCACCACCCTAAATATGGCTTAGTAAAATCGAGGCTCAAGAAAGGCTTATCATCTTCTTATATTCCTTTTACTGTCTGATCCCCATGTTAACGTAACAAAATAAAAGTGTCCCCGTGATCGATGACATTTACCACTGAATGTCATTTCATTTTAATTACTTGGACTGAATTCCGTTTCTTGTTTGTGATAAAGTATACGACTCAAAGAAATATATTCTCATGATAAAATAGTAAGCAAACAGAAATAGTAAGAAACAAAATATGCATTATGTTAATGAAAAGACGAAAAATCGTACAATGGGCAAAACATATTTCACGGGCGTGCCATAATATTGAACAGATCGTGTCTTTATGAGAAAAAGTTACTTATGTAAATGTATTTATTTCAACTGAGTTAACGTAAACGTTAGATTGAAATATACGATAAAATTCTTAGGATTCGTTCGACAAATTCAACAAAAATCGCATCAGATAAATCACTCTGCACAACCGAGAGGAAACTAGCACTGCAGTCTAGAATAGCGGGTACCTCCCATGGCCACACTCATTTATTAAAATTATTTATTAAAGTACCTGAACAGTACTCAGGGACAGGTATTGTTAAATAACAATAACAATACCTGTCCCTGAGTACTCTTTGAGGCTAGACGACACTTGAAGTTACTTCTATCCTTCTATAATTCTTATAATTATCGTTGCTGTCGATGATAATAATCATCGACAGCAACAGACATGCAACAATAATTCGACACTGCCATGGCAACTTCTCTGATGTTGCAAATGCTTTGAGCAGGTGTAATGTTTATCTACTCTTTCCAATGAGACTATAGCTACCGATCGAGCCGAAGTCCGGCACTCACGGGCAGCCTCGAATCGGAATGCTAAACGGGCATTGAGTGACAGCCCGAGCCGAGGTCCCCTCTCGGGGGCCTTTGAGCCTAGTCACTCCGTGGGGCGTCCGCCAAAGCGCCCTAAGAGCTTGGTGGCCTCCCAAACCGGCGACCGAAAATCACAATCAAATTCAAAATATATTTATGCACATAGACGCTTGCGCGTTCTTATGAAATGTCAAAATTTTACATAAAAATTAATACGTTCGTAAGTTACCACCGATGATAATAATAATAGCGTGACCTTAGTCACCATAACGCGTAACCGAGGTTCAGCCTAGGCGGCCCGAGCGCCCGGCGACCTTATAGTTCGGTGGATCTGTAAAGGCCCCTAAAGCCAACAGTGGTAGATTCTGCAAAAAAAAACATCCCTACTCTCTATCGAACATACCAAAACAATCTTATACGATGATAAAAAATAACCGTTTTCCTTTTTGTCTATCTTATTGTATACACCATGAAACCTTGCTCCGTGCCAAATTTCACGGTTCTAGGTCAGCGTGTTCTATATATGGGTTTTACGTATACTTACATTAAATTTACGAATGATTAAAACACCTGACACGTTTTCACGTCGCGAAGAGACTCGTTGCGTTGACGTCGTAGTCGCGTTGACTTAAGTATTTGAAATGAACTAACAATTTTGATACAATTACAGTAAATGGGGTTTATAGGTATAATACATATTTATATTATCACAATTACGAGAGGATGTGTGTAATTTATTTAAACAAAACCCTTACTATGTAACTGCAAGCTGCTGTGTTCAAAAGGATTTTCATAAACACCCAGTAGTGGGTCGTATATTACCTATATACTTCACCTTCTCACTTTTAAGTTATACCTAGACAACCAAAACCAAAAATTCAAAAACATAGCAGGTGGGAATCGAACTTTGACCTTGTCAACCGTCAAAGGTCACAAGACTCGTTTGCAAACGACCAACCGGTGAAAGTCGGGTGAGATACAAACGCATTGCATGCATCAGTCGCAATTTTTAAAGTTTTTTTATAGTGCTAATTTCTGCACTTAAGATTGAACATTAAAACATGTAGAAAAAGTACGAAAAGATTGTCACCGCTGTGGGAATCGAACCCACGTCTTCGGCATTCGCGGCCTGACGCTCTAGCCACTGAGCTAAACGGCTGATAGCCACAGCGACGAAAATCTTAACGCCTTCTTTCTACATTGTTATTTAGCATTTGAAGCAATGCTTGGCGCATCTATTGTTATATCCTTTCCATGCATATAAACAATTTCGAATATCGTTTTACAACGATAATTCGAACGAGAGATTCAATCTTAAGTGCAGAGATTAGCACTATAAAAAACTTTAAAATTTATAAAAAGCAATGGCGACATCTCTCGTTTATCTATTATATTATTTAGAGATTAACTGTAGTAATGTTCAGTGTTCTACTGTGACAAGGCCGTGCCCCTTCTACTGTACTGGGCAGCTCAATAGGAGGAAATTCCATGAGCTCGGGAGATATATACATATAGGTATGTGGGAACAGAATGCGAGGACTTAATGAAATAATTAAGAAATGAAATGAGTGAGTCCAATGTAGGTAAAATGAATGATTGATAATGAATGCATGAGAGGAGGAACACAAAGTAAGATGGCGGCGAAGACGAGGACGTTCTCTAATTACATATATCTCTAATAATCCTTTATTTGTTACGGTGACTAAAGTTTATATTTTTTGGATGCAAGTCGGTTCATTCCTACGAGCACGATTGCCCACATAATTATACAATTATAAAATCATAGCATTCCCACAGGCGATGATACGTCTTAAAGTTTGGCAAAACTCCTGCAATCCCACTGTTGTTGTCCCATGGGCTGTGGTAATACACCTGTCTCCAGGGTACCCTCCTGCACGTTTATAAACGAACAATTATCCGCCTAGCTATTATTTTACAACCCTTTTCGTAAGACTCGGTCAGTAGGATCTTTTCGAAGCAATTCGTCAATGCGACGGATATTGCAGAAGCCTATCGACTACGGTAAACTTTACTTCAAAAAGATCTATCATTAGTCTACGATGAAGTTTGGATGTTTTTTGCGCTAACAGTGTCTTAACAATATTATAAGGACGTTTTACACACACGAATATCACTTGGACAAGCACCCGGATCAAGAATAATTAGGTCCCACAAATTCTTTTCCCGTGTAGGAATTGAGCCACGACGCCGGCACTGAGGATAATCGATTAGACAAAGCATCAGCACATCATGAGTTCTAACAGTAGTTCAACAATCATTAATTATCTACACTCCTCATAATTTATGTTTTCCTTGTTACTTATCAAATGTGCGTTACACAGAATCAGGGTAAGGAGAGACAAGAGATTTCGATATACAGCGTGTCGTTACCATCGCGACAATAAATGAACACACGTCTAACGCTACTTGCCAATAATCATAAAAAAATATTAACGTTAAACAAAATCCATAATTAAAAAAAAATATTTTTCAAACAAACTAATTAAGTAAAAAAGAAACAAAATTTGTAACACCCTATACAACTCGCGCCACAGCGTCGCATTACAAGCCTCTCCTTCTAACAATATGTTTTGTCTCTTTTAAATTCATTCAACCCATTCATATGCTTTGTGACCTTTACAAATGAACTTTACGTTACGCTTTTATAGGTAAGGGTGTTTTAAAATTCTTTATTTTGGAAAATTTAATAACTCTGTAAATATTGATGTTTAAAGAATTTAAATGTTTAATACAACTTTAAAAAGTTATCCCCTATATGTGTGTTCATTTATTGTCGCGATGGTAACGACACGCTGTATACGGTAGCGCTTACGACACTGTAATGAGCTGTTCATATAATTTTGTAAGGACCAGCAGTTGTGGCCGCCGTCGCGAAGGATTTTTTTACACGTCTTTCGCAAAAAAAATGTCATAAACGGCATATTCACTAAAGCCATAATTTTATTTGCGTATAATGAAATCAATTGCATACAAAAAGACAAAACTAACTGTTATAAAGAAATATTGACAAATTAAAACTGTTTCAATATCTGCATTTGTCTGTGATTAACCGTAGAGGGTAACATTGAAATCGGCCCTTAAACACGGTCATAAACTATCCTCCTATAAATTTATGGCTATAAATTAATGAATTAAGAAAAACAATCGCTTTACCATTGTTTATGCCTAACAGTTATTAGATCGTCGAGGTGGTCCGTTCGTGTGGCATTATTGAGCCGATAGGCGATTTTATTGTCAAGTTAACAAGACTATTAAAATTTATTGCTAATGAAGAAGCGTGTTAAGCAATAAAGACGGAACCGATCGGAGGCGCGGGCGCATGTTTGCGGGCGTGGGCGTGATTGCATACCGCCTTCCATGTGTAAATTCGCCAATATTCGAAGAGATAAGAAATAAATTTATAAAGAAAAAAAGAAGAAAGCGCGAATTTTAGAATTCGGAGAGTTTCTCGAATATTCTGCTGTGAAAGTGTTATTAAATATTAAAAAATAAAAAGAAAACTAGGACAGTTTTAAATTCATCGCTTTTTCTTTCGTCTCAATGTAAGATTTGAGTTCTCTATAAAATTACACTCAAAGAAAAGTATGTACAGTCCTGTGAGAAATTAAGTTTTCGCAATTAGTTTCTAGAATTTGTAGAGCTTCATCGCAGCGCTGAACCCGTGGAAAAGCTATAGTATCAATGGGAATGAATATGCTTCTGAAAGTAATTAAGTATACAATATATACTTATTTAGTTTTAGAAGCATGACTTGCTATCATATCTAATGTCCGCTGGCATCAAGTTCTGGAAGCTCTAAAGTTCAAAAGGGCTGAACGAGATGTGTTATTACGATACACGGCACGACGGGGTATGTCCGCAGCGACAGGTTGCCATGGCAACGAATGCGGCGAACGGTGCCGGCGGACGCACAGTTATAAAACTGCGGAGGAAACGCGGCGGAAGATGCAAAAACTGGAACGCGCGGACTCCATAGCGAGCTGCACTGCAATATAATTGCATAATCCATCCATTCAATTCCTTCATCGGACAACTAGACGTTCGTAGGAGTAGGACTTATACCTCCATCCTCTTCCCGTTACCATTCCACGCCACGAATCAGCGGTTTTTTCACGCATTATGAGAACTACAAAGCCATGGAGCGATGTAGGGACGTTTATAGTCCCGCCCGAATATAACGTGGCTTGAAGAGAGCATTAATCCCTTTTATTGGTATATTCCCCGATGTTTATTTCTGGAGGAGCCAAAATCATCGAAGTATTAGGATTTCAGCGAGACTACCTATCCGTGCTCGTTAATTTGGCGGGTAAATGAAATAGTACCCAATTCGGTGCCATATAGATGCTTTGCAGGTGGTGTGCCAATCGATATACCCACTTTAATACACCACAGGGTAGAACAGTGAAACTGATTGGTGTCGAAATTTTAACTCGTGACAACAGATGAACAGCTCGTTTTCACTATCGATCCCTAACTTTAAGGGACACCGTAAAAAATTAAGTGCTGGTTTCGTTTGTTTCGTTGACATTAGGTGAAAACGGGCATAAGAATATTACATGTGTATTACAAGTATGTTAAGTAGATATCACATTCGTTTATCAGAGCGATTGCAACAGCCAATGCGGAAGATAGCACATAATCTAGACAGACGGGCGTGAAAGAGCAAATAACATGCAGTTGAACGGGAGAACTTACAAGCTGAAGAACGGCGTCTGTCCGTAATAACCAATACCGCGTTATATAACCCGCGTCAATGACCTGTTATGTTGGTAATGCCAATAGTACTGCTGTATACTCAGTAGTCGCTTACCCGATTTCAGAGTTAATGTTATTACCATATAATTGAGTTATTGTGAATTTATCAGTGATTGTTCATTAAGCTGTGTCGAATGCTTGCTTGTCGATATAATATGATTCAATATATAGCAAACAAACCTCTTTCCAAAAGCTGTCTTTCTAATAAGCAAAGATTCTAATTGAGATGATTCGATTTTCTACATGTTTTAATGAGATGATTCGACTAAAGCTTCAAAAAATATATCACATATGACAGTGCAAGTAAACGGATCATCTTTACTTGACTTACTTGTCTTATGTTATCCTAATAATTTAGGATTTTCACTCATTAACAACCGATGATACGGCATAATTTCATGACATAGTCGCACGTGATAAAACTAAAACTCGTCTCGTCTCGGACGAAGCAAGAGTTTTCGCTGTTGCATGAATGGGGAGGTTCGTCCGTGAAGTGGAACTGTTATAGACTTCTTCGTTTCTAATTGATTAAAAGGTGGCAACGTATCTGCAACACTACGGGTGTTGCAGATGTCAATAGGCGGCGGTTATCACTTAACATCAGATGAACCGCCAGCTCGCCTGCCACCTTCTCACATTAAAAAAACAATAAAGTAAGACGAGTAATTCAGAGGCTTTACAGCGACTTGGATCTATAACACCTGTGAGATTGCAGATGGGTGTCTAACCTTTAAGAGCGTAGACTAAGGCACTACACTCACCACTGAATCTTGTCTTGCAGTAGTGGTTCGTTTGGGCCTAGATTTAATTTTATTGATAACAGGATCCCAAGCTGATGGTAGTACCCAACCCTCTTCTCTATTGAAATTAGGGTGTTTTTTTTTAATTTCAACAGCCTCGCGAATCATCCTTGGGAGGAATCGGTGTTTTGCAAGGATCTGTGGTCTATCAAACCTGATGTAGTGGTTGGGCCGATTTAAAGTGTGCTCACAAACTGCAGACTTGTTCAATCTACTGTTTTATGTATTTTTAATTTCCCGTATTTCACGTATTGTTAACTTGCAAGGCGACTTGGTGACTTCGGCCGCAGTTAAAAAAAAAACTTAAAATTGTTTGTAATCTGATAACGCAGCGACAACATTTCAGTATTTTAAGTAAAGCTAGGAGGGTGCGGACCTCTAAAAAAAAACCGTGAGGCATAAATAGATCTGACCTTTCCTTTGACGCCAGGGTTATAACTTGACGCAGGTTTACTGTTTATGTATAGATTTTCTACTTACGCGCCGCGTTATTTAATTGAGATATTTACTCTATTAATTTATTCGAGGTATTCATTTTTTTAAAGTTATACTTCATTGTAGAGTGCTTGCAAAGGAATATTACGTCGTGAAACCTCGGAAGTGGTAGTTTTATTTTAATGTTGACGTAAGCCTAAAGTAAACAAAAAAAAAATCTCTTTAATTTTCGTTATGAACGCTTGCCACACTTTGTCACGACTAGAGAATACACGCTTGGAATGTGAAAAATATATTTTCGGAGTGCATTTTGAAATGACAAGGAATACAATAAATACTAAGGAGGCAAGTCTTTAAGCGTCTGAAACTATATTACACATGAGATAGTATGTATGTTTAATTATACAGTGCTCAAAATCTTTACTAAGTATTAGTAAAGTTACGACAATTTAACAGCACATATTTTCGCTATAAGACGACTTAGATAAATAAAATTAGGATGGCATAGGTAAATACGTTAACGAGATCGCTCCTACACGGCTTAAAACAGCAAAAAGACGCAAAGACTAAATTGCTTGAAAATAAAATAGAAATATCCCAGGTGAGAAAAATGAACAACACCTTTGTGTATAGATTGAAATAAGGAACGAAATCGAGGTACTAAGAAAAAAAATGTTTTAAAAGTTGTCGCGGTTAAATACAAGATACGAATATCACCATACTTTTCGGTGCAGTTTAGTACACGTTTACATATACCTACAAAAAAATAACGCTAATAATTACGCTAAGTTATTATCGTTTGTGATTTGTTCATTATGTTTGAAAAAATTATACAAATTAGACCAACTCACCTGCATAACACAGCGCGACATAGTCCTCCGGTGTGGTGGTACCGTCAGGCAGGTTCCACGATATCGCAAACTTAGAGCCATCTCGGGTCCAGACCAGGGTCCTTGTTTTCTCTGTTTCCTTCTCAGGTGATTCATTCTTTTCATTTAAAATACACGTACTTATTTCTCTAGAGCATGTGGCACTTATTTGTGCTTCCTCAGAAGCATTGGCACTTGTTGCATCAGACGTGGATTGTCCTTGAGCTTCGATCACTTCTTCGGAGTCGGCAATAGTTCTATGGCACTGATCGTCATCGGATTTATCAACACTCGCGTTACAGTCTTTGTCATGATCCTCTGACATGACTCACCCGAACACTGCCTATTCAAACATCGCTCCTAATACCGGTACAACATAAAATAAAACCGATTGTTTTGAAAACCCAAATTAAAATAAAACCTTTTTCACTAATAGAAAAAAAATGTTATATAATTATGGTTGGAAAGCTGAATTTAAATTCGCTAATGAATAGCTCATTAACAACGGAAAATTGTAACTGAAGACGAGACTTCTCCACGTTTCAATGGAACTACATGTGAAAAGCAGTGATTGCCAGGGGGATGTTTGGTGTCTAAGGGTGAGCGACTAGATGCACAAGTGGAGGGTGCTGTGGGGTGTGGGGGGGTGTTGGGGGATCCGTCGCCGACGTCGCGACGCCAGTCCGACCGGCGCCGTCGGCCTCCTACGCTTATTATGCCTATTCAAAAGGAAACTCTTTAATTACAAGTTTAAATTAAGAACATGATAAAGGTCACAGAACATTGATAGATTGAAAGAATTTCGAAATGTTTTATTTATTCAAAGTCAAGAAATTATTGTAACTAGCCTGTTCAATCTTGCCAATCTCGGACTTACAAAAGATTTTAATAAATGGTCACAAGAACTAAGTTTCTTCATGTTTATTTTGTATATTCACATATTTTAAATCAATTTATTAAATACCATAAATGATTACCCTCGCAGAGTGAAAAACCTTACATTGAATTGATATTATCTCTGCTTATCCTCAATACTGGAATAAAATCTTGAGGGTTGATATGTGAAGGGATATGTCAGATTGAGCCAATTTGCTTTTATTTGCGCACTATGTTATTATAGCATTTTTATGTTACTATATTTAAAGATAAAATGAATTTTTTTCTTTTCCAACATAGCAAATATATAAATAATGAAGATAAGAAGACAGTATAGCTGATACATAGAACGACTTGAGATTTGTTAACAAAATCATTGTTGAACAGGAGTGTTTTTAATAACTTCATGCTGAAGTTCCAACAGCAATGAAAAAAAGCCACAGAAAACCATAGCTAATAGTATATAAAATTAGGCATATTAAGTAATAAAAGATATAGTTAAAACTTGTGTTATGATTATGTGTAAAAAACACCATTTAATAATTTCACTTCCACTGTCCTCAGTTTCCACCTTAGTAACTTGCCCAATTAAAAATATAATCTGTGTCAAGTAATTTATAAGGTCTGCCATTTTACAATTTCATTTCAAAATAGAGGTATCTCCTATATGAGATATTACTATACTATTATAAGAAAATTACATAAAATTAAAATAAATCAAATAATATAATTAATATATTAAAAATTATTTAACTCAGTCTAATGATAAGTTTATACTGTGCAAATTATTGGCTTAAACTATGAGAAGTTGTTATCATCATGGTTTAGTTCAAAGAATTAAGGTGTACATTATTCTTGTTACTAAAATTATACTTGTAATGGAATTATGTAGTTTATTTTATTAAACTATTAAGAGGGTAAACTCAAGAAAAAACTATAACTAAACATAATTTTCTAAAGTGAAAATACCAATAAACAGCAAATTGTGCAAATAGAATAATCATTTGTGCGTGAAACATGTTTGTGCACAGCTTTTGAAGAACAGCTGATCAGGTTAGGATGATACGAAGGAAAATAGGGAATGCATTACTTGTGTAGCAAAAGGAGACAACGAAAAAGAAGTTTTCTTCACAAAATTAAAAAATAAAAACATAGAAACATTAATTTTATTTCACTTTAACACTTTTAGAACAATAATGAAACTAAATTTATGTTATAATTAATAAATAAAAGAAATTTAGAAAACTATATGTAACAAATAAAAGCTAAATCTACTCAACAAATAAAAAGATTACGAGGGATATCTAAGTAAAGCACACACTTCTTACGAATACAATTGAACTGTTCTGAAACACAGATTCCACTCGTTATGTTATTTTAATATAATAAAATAGAATTACACGATCCAAAAAATTCTATTTGCGACTGCAGTCAGGCTCGTTCTCAATCACGTAAAATAAGCGAGTAGTACATCGGATCAACTAATCAGTGATAAGTTAGAGTCGATAAGTTATTTTCTATTGGTCGATTAACTTTTCTGCGTTATAAAATTAGAAGAAAACAGAATACTTCTTTGACTTATATTAGATGTCATTTGGAAAAGATTTTGGTACGTTTTAAAACTTAACATTAAACGTAATGATTTTAATGATAATTCTATACTTTTGTATTTACAGTGAGTAAATTTAAAATCATTTTCAATATATTTTTTATTGATTATGCCTACATATATACACACATTTATTCAGAATATTAACAATAGTGACAATGAGGCGGTAGTTTCCTTGAGCCGCCATAAACAAATATCAATAAAGTTATTAATTAGCCTTTGTATACACTTAGTTCCACAGTTTTGAATGCATCACATTAATTTAAAATTGTATCTATAATAACAAAACGACTTTCTCTCTTATAATAAGTAATTGAAATATTCTTCGACTTGCAGGTTTCCTCGCAATAATATCCTACACTATTGAGCAATTTTTTTAAAGCTATTGATGTATTTTATGATTACGCTAAACTATGAGGATACAAACATTATTTTTTTTGAGTATTTAATAAACCGAAGTCACTCTTATTTGTAAATTTGTAATCTGTAAGTGTAGTTCAGTTTCTGTAGTATTACTTTACGCTATGGTGTAGTTATTATCTGTAAAATGAACTTGTCAATGTTATTAAACAATAATAAAAATTAAAAATCAAAGTACCTCCTAGGTCAGCTTCTAAAGAGTACTTTTATATCGAAGCCACTTTATTGTATTTATTGAATATTTTTGAAACTTATTGAATTTGAAGACTCAAAACGAATCCACTTATCATGTGAAGAAAAAATATTGTACATTTAAAGGAAATACATACAATTAAAGAATTGTTTTCGTCTTTTCCTTACAGATTATAACGTCAAAATGACTTCAGCACCATCCGATTCAGAATCTAATGTTAGTGGTTTTATCCGTTACAGTGATAAGGATTTCGTACATTTATATACGTCTATGATAGAGGTAACATCTAAAAGTTAAATATTAATATATTTATATATTCTTTTCATTAAATGGTTTAACAGTTTCAAAACTGTCGGTCGAGATTAAACTTATCGTCCTAAACGGGTTTGTTTTAGAATATGGAAATTATTAATCAAGATATACTTGAAGTTGAGAAGAATATGAAAACCATAATGAAAAAGGCTGGGCCGCTTGAGAACCATCTTGCTACTTTGCTTCAATCGTTTCCTAAAACGAACATGACTCTGCCAATGGAGACACAATAAACAATACACTTTAATAAAAGGAAATCAGTTTTAAAAATTGTGCCTGCATTTGTCATGTAATATTGTATGAAATATTTCAATATTAACATTGCCTTATCATTATATTGGTATTGTTACAAATAAAAAAACTATATTTAGCATATTTTATAAATAAAATAGATCAAAATTTTAAGATTAACAGAATATTCACAAAATTTATTAAAAATTACAAAATTCATTTATTTGGACATAATAACTTTAAATTTGTTTAATTGAAATGTGGAGAGAATTTTGCAGTAATTCCTTGGGGTATATATAAATGTATGTTATTAATTTAATTATTTTACAAAATACAAATAATTGAATACTTTAAAAAAAATCAGCTGTTCATTTGTCACCCTGTCTTTTGATTTTCCTTTGATATTGCTGTTTCTGGATTGAAAAACAGAATTTCGCAAGTATTGATGTAATATTATAAACAAATGTTATTTTATGGTTGGCTATTTTTGAAGCTCTACCCTACAAAAGCTGTAATAATGTGTCTGGATGCTAGCTTTTTACCAGGCTGTGCGATTCAAAGGAGGTAATGTGTTATCAGTTGTATAAACATAATTTATATTTTATATGCATAATTCATGTTTTTACATTATTTATATTTTTTCTCATGTGGCATGTAGCTATCATAGGTGTAGGTTGACTTTGATGATTCTTGCATCAATCGATTTATCTTAATGTTGCATGTGTTACTGACTGATAATTATCAGAATTCACCAGAATGACAACCAGACGTCAAAATGTAGAAATGAAAAAACCCTTAAGTGCAATTCTTTAAAATGTAATCCATAAATAGGACACACCAGCACTGTGGGTAGATTAAAATGCTATAAGTTCGTGAAAGCATGATGTACATAATTATTTTTTTTACTGTTAGAATGACCTTGAACCCAAATTCCTTAGGTTCAATTTGCCCCTGGACCTACTAAACAGGAAATTAGCCAAGAACCAGGGAAAGCGGCGGGCGGATATTGACGTGAACCGCACTATAAAGTATTTTTAGTGGACGGCCAAAAATAAGAAGATATGCATACTAATATTATTAAAGAACAAACTAAACTGAAGAGTTTGTTTGTTTGAACTCGCTAATCTCAGGGATTATTGGTCCGATTTGAAAAATTCTTGCACTGTTAGATAGCCCATTTATTGACAAAGGCTACTTTTTAAGCAAGGTATAAAGTTAACATGCGGGCGGAGCCGCGGGTGAAAAGATAGTAAGTAATAATTATAATAATCACTTTATCATTTTATTACATTAATCCCCGCATAATAAGGGCATAATAACGATATACTAAAGTTTATTAAAAAAGTCGGTACCTGTTATAATTATGAGAATTAGCGAGAATGGATAACAACTTCAAAGACGTTTATATATAAATTAGTTGCATTGCGTATCCACACAGAAAATTACTAACATTCCTAACTAGTCAATGGTCCCATATAACGCACAACTGAAGCACTTTATTTTAATAATTTTTTTATATAAGAAATTATAATTGATTAAAATAATATATCCATTATACAAGAAATTAAAGCCGTGATAGCTCGGTGTCCGAGCGCTCGCCTTTAATTACATTTTTTTTATTTATTTACCTCTTTCTTTTTAAACATACATAAACATATAACAACAGTAACCCAGATGCGAAACAACTATCTGTGGGTCACACAAATAGTTGTCCCGTGTGGGAATCGAACCCACGACCCCCGACGCCGAAGCCAAATACCTTGGCGACTGCGCCACGGAATCATTTACTCGAGTTCGATCCCCGTTGCCTGCACCAATGAAATTGTTAATTTTAAGTGCCTAATTATCACGTGCTCGGCGGTGAACGAAAACATCGTGAGGAAACCTGCATATTTTCGAAAAAATAATTAAAAAAATGTTTCGAAAATATGTGAAGTCCGCCAATACGCACACTGCGTGTGGTTGCGTGGAGAACTATGCCCTAATACCCTCTTTACAGAGGAGGCTTTTGCCCAGCAGTGGGACATATAGGCTGTTACGGAAAGGGATATTAGCCCTAAATGCAAATCTCATCATTTTAGTCCTAATAAGCTCTAGTGTCTAAATAGTCTTAAAACATCAAAAAGTTACAAAACAATCTCCGCGGCGAGTAGCGGTAGTGACAGCTGATTTTATTTTCATATTTATAATAGACAGTGTAGGTACTAGTAATGTCATATTAAGATATGACAATATTTCAATGACGAGAATTATATAATCACTTTATTTAAATTATAATTATATACTTCACCACAAAACATTAATGGCTATGATTAGTACAAGAGCGAAATCCCCAACACGTGCTGAGGCAATAGCGAAAGCTTTAAAACCGGGACCAGAGTATAGTTCTGGCGTTTTATTAGGTATTCAGCTCTCCATTCGTTTGTATGGCTTGTTTTAATTCTGGTTTATTATTTAACAGCTCGATTGTGTTACCTTTCAGGCAACTGGGTTGAGGACAGAATAGAATGCCCCAAAGATGGCACGCTCTACTTTCCACCTAAAGATAGTGTAGATTTCGATAAGCTGCAAAGGGAATCAAGGCAGCCGGATTTTCGCGTGAATAGATTGTACAGTTCACAGGTTTGATATTATTCTACAATCGAATCTGCTTCCATACAATGTACTCCCCTCCCCTGGCCTCACACCGCACTATTCGTTTTTCTCATTGTTCAAAGCAATGCTGAGAGTCTAATTTTGTAAGAGGATTTAGGAACGCCGCCGATTAACGCTTCACCTTTTCCATCGAATAGCATCGGCTTCTTTTTAAAGCAGACTTAAAACAAGAAAAAGTCAAAGAGAACTATATCAGACGAGTACGGTGCCTCTAGCGGCTCAATAACCCTTCTTTTTTTGTATGGAGACTTTTGTTTGGAGTTTTTTGGATGGAAGGGGCTTCACAGGCACTCGTTATGGGCAGGTGCGCTGTTTGCACGCAAGGTGCACGACAACGGAGTCATATACCTACTTAAATCGCGCTATTAGTATCACCATCGTTATCTTTGTACTTACGCCGAATACGAGATCCGAAGGCCTTCGAGTATTGCCTTGCTTCCGATATAATAATAACAATAAATAATAATTTAGGGTGTATCGATGAGGCTGGCATGAAACAGTCAGTTCGTGATGTGTTTTTTGCACGCCTGACAAAGGTGTTTAACAGCCATTTGTCAGGCGTGAACAAGGCACGCGCATTTAACGGCTGGGTCATGCCAGTCCTCATGTATACCTTTGGCATACTCAGGTGGACTCAAACTGAGCTCAATGCCCTGGACCGAAAAGTCCGCACAACTATGACGTCCCACAGGATGCATCATCCGAGATCGTCAGTGATGAGGCTGTACCTGCCGCGGAAGCATGGCGGGAGGGGCTTTTTGAGCGCCCTTACCATGCACAATCGCGAGGTGTGCAGCCTCCGCAACTACTTCCTGGCGAGATCGGATGAGTCAATCTACACGGACGTCATTAGTTGTGATAAAGGACTTACCCTTCTATCCTTAGCCAACAAGCAATGGCAGGACCCGGGAGTACTGAGCGTTTCAGACCGAGAGGCCGTATGGAAGGAGAAAGAGCTCCACGGGAGGTTCTACAAGGCTCTACACGAGCCTTTCGTAGATACTGTTGCCTCCCTTAACTGGCTACGTTTCGGTGACCTCTTTGGGGAAACCGAAGGTTTTGTTTGTGCGATACAGGATCAGGTTATTAAGACGAACAACTATCGGAGATACATCCTAAAGGATGGCACCGTCGACATCTGTCGAGCTTGTCGCCATCCCGGGGAGTCGCTTCGGCATGTTATCTCCGGTTGTTCCATGCTTTCTAACTCTGAGTATCTGCATAGACACAACCTAGTTGCCAGAATCCTACACCAGGAGCTCGCTCTGAAATACGGCCTCGTGGAACGGAAACTGCCGTATTATAAGTACTCTCCGGAGGCCGTGCTCGAAAATGACCGCGCCAGGCTCTATTGGGACCGGTCCATCATTACGGACAGGACGATTGTCGCGAACAAACCTGATATCGTGTTGATGGACCGGGCACAGTTGCGGGTATTTTTGGTCGGCATTACCATTCCATATAACGAGAACCTCGTGAAAGCCGAAACAGATAAGAAGACGAAGTATCTGGACCTGGCTCACGAGGTGACCGACATGTGGGGTGGTGTGCCGACCGAAATTATCCCGATAGTCGTGTCTGCGAATGGGTTGATCCCAGTCAGCCTCTCTAAAACATCTGAGGCGACTGGGACTCCGGGACGGATCGCTCCAGGCTCAAATGCAGAAGGCGGAGCTCCTCGATACCGCCCGCATCGTCCGCCGGTTTCTCTCCCTTTCGCCCTAACCCTCGGCCGTTTGGTCTCCCCTGCCGAGGGCTTCCGTCTGGTTGGGTCCTATTTATATATATGTATTATATATAAATATTTATATATATATATATATATATATATATATATATATATATATATATATATTTATTTTTTTATATATATATATATATATATATTTTTTATTTATAAACCCAACCAGACGAGAAAACAAATGAATATCCCCCCAATAAATAATAATTTATTTTGAAAAGAAACATTGTTTGCTGCGATATTTGTGCATATAGCTTAGCGTAGATATGATTAGACCAGTGCAATGTTATTAGGAAAAGAAATTGTATGCTGCCTAAAATAAGCAACACGGTATCAGCATTCAATCATTCAACGCGGATATGATTTTAGAATATTTCCATCTTCAGTAAAAAGAACTTGACTTCTGATATGACGCCGTGATCACCTTCGTTTCTTAAAAATAGAGTTTTCGGCTAAGATAATAGATATCCTTCGCCTTACAGTGCACGGGGTTGGAGGGTAAGGATCAAAACAACCTTGTTCAAGATATATGCACTTTTAAGAAAAAAACTATATCGATACGTTTTTGTGAAGAATGCAACTAAGCAATTCATTTTATTTTGCAGGGCAATGTTGCTACAGTAATTAAGCATAGTAGCCACGAGAAATGCGGAAACTACGCCACCACCAACGACCTGGTTTACAATCATTTACCAAAGCCGCTTTGTGGCCCCGTTCAACGCTATTACAAAAGATGCGCTCACCAATACTACCCGCAGCCTGATTTAATGAAATGCTATGTATGCAGATTACATCAATTTTCTTGATATTTACCATGTTTACAGTGAGTTATAAAATCACACAAAAATGTTGCACGTCTCCTGTGTAGGGATTGAAATAAATTATCATTATCATCCTGTTTGAGTCTACTTGATCCATCGACTTCCTGCACAGGTCGTGATACAGTTCGCAATGAAGACATCCACAGTAGAAGTAGTAGTTCGGGGGCTTATTAGCTGAAGTGGCAATGGGCCAGCCTTATAGTTCGAAGAAACAATGACTGATGGGATGGGGATATGTTCTCGAGAGGCAGCCTCGTATTGGCCATCGTAGTGTAAGGCAACCCCCCACTAGATGGAGTGAAAAAAAAAAAATTTTGTAATAAATTAACTATTGTACTGTGCATTAATTTGTGCACTATACGATATTTTGTGTAAATAATAAAAGTATTTCAGTACAAACATTATATAGATCATCGGCTTATTTGGTCAGGAAAATTACTATTAGACGTATAATACTTTATTACCTATTTGAAAAATATTCGCATTACGCTTACGGAAAATGTGTATTTAAGTCTTGATTTTATTTTAAATGTTCATTTCTAGTAATTCTGTGAGAAGTCTCACTCAGTTTATAAAACGTATTTCTATCGATATAATTGTTTTCTTTTGTATAATTTCCTTTAAATATTATAATGCTTATAAATGACGTGCATAGCTTATGAATGTTTGGAAAAGTTACGAAAACATTTTGAAGAAAATCACAAAAATATAATTCATATACAACAAACATTCAAATTTTTCAGGGTAATGTCACGGAATGGGGACTAAGAAAATACTTGCAACAAGAGTGGGCTTGCTGCGATGTACCAGATTATTTTTCCACCCTTAACGAAGATACGTTTGTGGCCCCGTTGCCTTTTCAATATTTACAAGGTTCCGAACGGAGCGCGCGGAATTCGTAAGTGAATTTTATGTTTTCATTCTTACTGTAATAATCTTGCTTTATATTTTTTACAGGCCAGTCTTTAAGATCAATTTTTGATGAATGGATAGCTTCAGTTATAATTTTTCTACAGTGACTATTCATCCAAAACAGTTTAACAATATTAAACATTTTCTATATTAACTTTCTTACCAATAACTTTATTGAAATGAACTAGATAAAATAAAACAATATAGTTTCACTTTATACAATTTTATTACAGGAGCTTCACAAAAACTTTCCGTTACAAGATGACGAAACCAAAACAGAAAAGGAAACAATGATAACATCAAGAATCATTTACACTTTTCCGAAAAGAAAATCATTAGTCTTTACATATCACATTTTGTTCAAGACGAGGACAGTGACGTCCTTATAAAAATTGTAACAATACAATAATTCTTAATGCTTTCATATATCCGCCACCTGGCACCAAACACGAGATCAGCATAATCTTAAACACTAGTTTTACATTCAAATATTACAACTAATAACCGCTTACAACCTAATGCACGTGATATAACTTAATAAGATTCTTAACGTAATGGCAGTTCATGAAGTTGATATACAAGTCGATTGTAATGAAACAAAAACAAGGTTAGTCAAAATTCTTAGTGGTAGAGATGGCTGGCATCTGAACCCTAGCGGGAGGCAAATATGTTATCTTGAGGCAATTTGATCAGTCCAGACCCACCAGGGGTCTTGAACAGGCCGTTCGGGGGGAAGGGTTGCTGCTGGGCGAAGACATTCTGGGACACAAAGGTCTGCTGAGCCAACCTCGGCCGAGGTATTTGCACGTGCCTGTTGTACTGCATTTGTGGGAAGACGGGCGAGCTGATCGGCGCGAAACTTGAAGCGTGTTGGGAGCTGCAATTGCTCGGGTTGTAATTATGAAATCTGTCGAACAGCGCGGTGGTCCTGTCCGGCTCCCCGCACACGGAATCTTCTCGTGACGGGGGCTGAGAGAACGGATTGCGCTGGTTCACACTCGAGGTCTGCGATTCGAAGCCGGAGCTTTGGCTCGACGAGCGGCTGCCGTTTATATTGAATATCTGGCGTTCGCCTTCAGAACCCCAATAGCCGCCGGCCACCCATGATGTGCTGTGGCCAAGCTTGCTCGGCGATATCAGTGGCCGGCAACCGTTCAACGGCGTCGGCACCGCAAAGCATGGGGTGGGGTTAAACTTTCGCAATCCGAAGACTGGATTACTCTTCGCATTCCCCTTCTTTGGACCAATACACAAAGAGCTTATGCTTTCATCCAACTCCGAATCGGAATCGCTTTTGGCCAAATTCTGATATTTATTGAATGATGGCTTTATAAATACGGAGTCAGAAACAGAATTAGGACTT
Source organism: Iphiclides podalirius (assembly GCA_933534255.1). Classification (NCBI taxonomy): domain Eukaryota; kingdom Metazoa; phylum Arthropoda; class Insecta; order Lepidoptera; family Papilionidae; genus Iphiclides; species Iphiclides podalirius. Next base: position 3,066,102 of record OW152819.1, read on the forward strand.
TTGGTCATAACTGGGTTCACACAGAATGTGGAGTTCAGTTTTGGCTTGCCCCAAACACTTTCTGTCCTTGGAGTGAATGATCTACCATTACTCAAACTTTTGTTTAATGGACTGAGAGTTTCATTAGACGAGTCTGTAAAGTTGTGCAATCCAAATTTACTTAGGGATACATCATCATCTGTGTCCAGAGACAGACTGTCCTCTTCATCAATTAAGGAATTAATTCTTCCATTTGCTAAATTCTTCACTTTTTTTGGTGTTGTTTGTATTCTTAAAGCCATTCTAACAGTCTTTGATTTCATTTTTCTATACACTAACATGAGTCCCAAAACACTTGATAACTGAAACGAAAGTAAACCATAGAATTATTTTACAATAAAATTTATATAAACATGCACAAAACACTTTTATTTATGTAATAGTTTTTACCTTGACACTAGTCATAAGGATTGGATCCAAGGGCACAGATTTATGTGCAATAGAAGTGACTGCAAATACTGACCACAGTAAGTCAATAACTATACTATAATTAAGTTTGTTTATATTCCAAACATGTCCTAAAATTTGAATAAAACATACAAAGCCTCCTAAAGCTTTTTGGGTCAAATCATTAACACTGTTTAAACGTCCAGTTCTTAAATCCTTAAACATTTGAATGTCTTCAACAATATTCATGTCATAGAAAATACTTTCTAGATGGGGGAATGTCATAAATGTCTTCATTTTTATTATTGTTAATATCCTATCAAAGAGACTGACTACAATATCTTGAATATTATGCAGTGTATTCAACAAGTTTTTATGTTTCTTAATGCTGTGCCAGAATTCAAATGCAACTAGCACAATCAGTATTCCTGCTATCAATGTAGAAGAACCATTTACAAGATTCTTTATAATTTGACTCTGTTTTTCTTGATGCTTCTGTTGTTTCTTCTCAGGTGTCCTGGTTTGTAACAGCTTGGAACCTAGGAAGGTCTCTTTCTCCTTATGCAGCTTGCTTTGTAGTATTTTTTTACATGGGCTACATAATTTATATGCTTTTTCTAACTGCAACCTGAAATGTAATATCAAAAATATGTGAATATTTTTATAATTAAATGTTATAAAATTATTTAAGTTGGACTAAAAATGAGCAATAATTATAATGTGCACACCCAATAATTTCTTACAATCTGAAACCCTTTTAATACAAGCAATATGAAAAAAGGTGTGTTCATGCATGAAATAGAATATAATTGTATATGAAATAAAATATAAGATAAGAGTAAAATTTTATTTCATTTTGAATATTTTGAGGGTTAGATACAGTCTTAACATTTGACATATTAGAGATTGCTAAAGATTTATCAACTAACTCCATAATAATTTCACGTCACTGAGCATATGCACCATATGTATAAATTTACTATCACATAATTTTCCCATAACATGTCAAAACAAATAAAATTAAATATGTTAGTTACTATATCTGTCCACCCCACTTGTGCAGGAATTTATCTGATTATTATTTCATTCTTGCATTTATATTGTTAAATACAAATATGTTAACAGTTTTCAGTGTAATCAGAGAACTTTTGTGATAACAACATAATTACATACACATGATAAATATCTGAGATAAATAAGTAAACATTGTACAGTTCGAAACCTAAAATAAAATTGTAGATCTATTACACACAGATCATTTCGCAAAACATCCATTAGTTAAGGAGCTGAGGAGCATTTTGGTATATGATTTGCACATTTCATATCAATATGGATTAAAGTATTGATCAAAATGAGTTGATTTGGTTGGAGTAATTGATGGATTAACAGAACCAAAAATCATTAGGACATTTCCTACGTCGAGGATTTTTGCATTACTAATCTGTCCCTGAGGCTGATGGTTTTTAGATCCAGGCCTCTGATATTCTATTAGGTAGACCATTTGAATATTATGTTTTTAAAACTCTTCGTTAGTGCCAAGCTACAAGTACAGATACTAAATTCTGTCTACTGAAAAGTATTGAAGATAATTTATGTTACATGTGCATAGGCAGACATATGCGCATAATATAGCATAATAATTTTTTAAATTATTTTTAACCACTTTCAATTGACAATGCAGAGCAATATGTTGGCAGATTATTTTTCTATAGTTCTTCTCAATATTTTTGTGGAACAATACAGGTCTGCGAAGTGTGCACATCATGTACAAATTTTTAAGTCATAAAAATTCAGCATAGCATCGAATCTTAAAATAAGCAAACATGTGCAAATTACTAACCCCCTTGTACCCCCCTCATCGCAGCACTACCAAGTTGACAGATGGAGACTATCATTATTAATAATAATAAATCAGATTTCCATATGTGGTGATCATATAGAAATTTGCCTCGCCAGCTCCCTAATACATGTCTTAAGGAATGAGTTTAACTGTAGCTAAATTTGACATATTACTGATATATGCTATCACTTTTTGTTAAACAAAAATATTAGTTACCTGTATGATTCTATTTCTTCATCAAACATCTTATCATTCATAGGAACAAAATTGGCCAACTGTGTCACCTTGAGCTGTTGATTTATATTACACATTTTACAGAGGCCATTCTTTGGTGAATTATTTTGAAAAACTTTAGGGCTCTTGTTTGTTTGCTCTGTAGCTATATTGAGGACCCTGTTGTAATCACCATCCTTAAAAAAAGTGTTGGTTTAATTTCTCTAACATTAAGTATTGACATTTAAAGAAGCCTACACAATCAAAAATGTTTGGGAAAATACGATTCTTAGATCTTCTGTACTGTCTGGTAGGAGAAATTGCAATGATAATCTAATGCAGCAGTTACGCGATTTAATAGCATATTTTATCTAATATTCGGTAGCAAAATGAGTATTTTTCATAATTATTTAATTTCTAAAAATTGCTAATGATTGCTAATTGGAATCATAATAATTAAATATTTGAAAACAAACTGATAAAAATTATCACCTTAGTAAATCCATTGTACTGTTCACATTTTGGACAAATCCAGCAATTGCGGACTGGAAACTTTACCCAACTATTACAGTTACAAAACCAACAATTAACACGCCAAGGCAATGCTGATCTGTAAGCAAGATTTTATAGAATATATATTTATTATCAGGCGGGAAAGTAGGTAACCTAAACCAATATCACGCGTACTCACCGAAGGTTGTGGAGAAGTTTTAATAGTAGTATCGTACAAAGTATGGCAGTTATCGTAATCAGCACTGATTCCATTTTATAATGAAACTTCATTTTTGCTGTAGTTTTGTCATTTATTTAATAAAACCCTAATTTATAGTCACTAACCTAAAAATAATCGCCCACCCACCATCACTCCACAGTCACAGATAACATATAAGCATATAAAATTATAAATCAAATTGAAATCGATACAGAGGTTTATTAATAATATAGACCTTTAATGACCAAAAAATCAATAATTTTTAAATCCGCTGATAAAAGTTTCGGTATTTATCCCACTCGCTCAGACTCCCGCGCTGCATCCGAGGCAGTACTAAGTATACTATTAACTTAACATAAACTAAAAGGAACCATTAGTTTACGAGAATTAAATTTATTACATACATATTTAATAAAATAATTAATTGACGATAACCATTTATCTTCGAAAGTAACAAGTATCAAATATAATTATGTTCTTGCAATTATATAACTCTAACCAGACTGCCGCCCGGTTTTCGAAACATTGATCATCGTAGATGTTAACTAATCAGCTGTCAAATGGCTTTTCAGATGTCATTTGAGTTGCCAAAAAGATGGTTATACTAGAAAACAAAGGATTCCTACACAAAACGCAATTTGGCTTCAGGAAGGGATTCAGCACAATTGACAGCCTTAGCATCTTTATCTCTGATACCCGACTGGCATTTTCCAAACAAGAATCTGTCACCGCAGCCTTTCTTGATATAAGTTCGGTATACGACAATGTGATTCTTCCGCTGCTCAGGCAAAAAATGCTCCAGCTGAGCATTCCCATGAGGATAATAAATTTCATATCCAACCTATTCTCTAACAGGCGCATCCTTGTTCGCACTCAAGGGTTTTCCCTTCCTTCGAGATCTGTCTGGAAAGGACTCCCACAAGGATCTGTAGTGAGCCCTCTTCTTTTTAACATCTACACTTATGATTTAAATACATCTGTTAATTATACATCCAGTATTTTACAATATGCTGATGATCTTGCTCTCTATGCCACTAATCCTTCTATAGCTGAAGCATCTTCCCACTTTTCGCCCTCCACTCCAACTGCCTTTGAATATTTAGACAGATGGTTATCTAACCATGGATTATCGATATCCCCCCTTAAAAGTGATATTGTTGTCTTCTCTCGACATTGTTTTATCCCTGATCTTTCTATTTCTGTAGGAAACCAGAATATCCCAAACAACAATAAAGTAAAATTTCTGGGTGTCTATCTGGATTCAAAATTAACTGGAATTCCTCATCTGTCATCACATCTAAATGTGAAAAAAACCTGAATGTCGTTCGTCCTTTATCTGGTGTCTGGTGGGGTTCCCATCCGTATACGCAAAAACTCCTGTACAACGCGCTAATAAGGAGTCATTTTGACTATGGCTCTTTTCTATTAGAGCCTTGCAACAAGGCAGTTCTGGCCACTCTTGATAAGATCCAGTACAAATGTCTCCGCATCATCACGGGTTGCATGAAATCTTCCCCTATAAACGCCCTCCAGGTGGAATGTGCCGAACCTCCTCTCATCCTCCGCAGACAACTTATGTCAGATAATTTCCTATTTAAAGCAGCTCAAATTTTGTACCATACCCTTCTCCCTAGGCTACAAAGCCTCTCCCAATTAGCTAGAGAATCCAGTTACTGGACTCACAAAGACTTACCATGCCTTTTAAAAAGTTATTTTAAATTTGTTAACATACGGTCACCAATTTTCCAATCCACCAAGAATCCGCTGTTTGAAACTCCCTTTGAGGCCTTAACTTTCAACTCTCAAGTAATTCTAGACTTTGGTATAGATCACTATAAAACAAATTATCACTCAACATTGGCATGACTGGTTGCTCATGTACACTGATGCATCTAAATTAACTAATCAAGGCTGTACTGGCTTTGCACTGTGGATACTGAAGTACAGAATAATCCTCAATAACAAGTGCTCCTCTTATACTTCAGTATTCACTGGTGAATCTCTGGCAATTCTAGAAGCAGTCCTCTACTCAGAATCCCATAATATAAGTAAAACCTTAGTTCTTTCTGATTCATTAAGTTGTCTACAAAATTATTGTCAAACCCATTCCGTTCGAAGTTTAGGAACCCGACTATTTAAAAATCGGGGTAGGGTTAAATGTAGTCCTTGCCTGGATCCCAGGACATTGTGGACTTCCAGGCAATGAATGTGCAGACCAACTAGCCTAAGCAGCTTTAACATCTAACTTTCTTTCCTTGCAACATACTTTCTTTATATGATTTGATACCATTAGCTAGTTCAGACCTCATAACCTCATGGCGTAATATCTGGTGCAAATCTAAACTTGTTTCCGGTAAATATTATGCTCGTGCCCAAGAAGACATTCCCAAAAAACCCTGGTTCTTTCAGTATCGTAATGCCAGCAAACAAACTACATCAACCATTTGCCGTCTCCGCCTTGGACATAGCTGCACACCTGTTCACTTAGCCAAGTTTAGAATCAGGGATAACTCAATCTGTGAGTGTGGGCTGGACGAAGGATCTCCTGATCATATATTTTTTGCTTGTCCCAAATTAACTTTCTCCTTTATGACTTCCTTGTGTGATTTTATCCATGTAAATAAAATAAAATGTTAATGTATTTAGATTTTGTGATGTGTGCATCTGTGTCTGTAAGGTGATGGGATTTAAATGTAATGTGCAAATGTCTCTTTACATTCAGGTTGGAAATCTCAATATAATCTCAAAATTCTATAAGTATAAATAAGGCTCTATAAGTATAAACGTCACTTGCTTGACTGACATGATGTTGACAGAATTTAAGAGAAGCCATTTATTAAAGAAAGAAGAAGAAGAAGGGTGGTTAAACTCATAGAATTGATCAATCTGATCATTAAGAAGATCATTCTGATCCCCGACTCAGCGGGGCTGCTCGTTTTACCAACGGATTTAAAATGTCTTAACGTGGACAGAGTATAGCAGTTCAGCGATTCTCATATAACAAGGGGCATCGGTTGATCGATGAAGGAATCGATTTTAATATAATTGAAGCCGTGTAAATTTTTAGCACATGTTTGTGATAATGAGGAAAACAGGATTTGTATAGATTTAATTTGCGTATTATCAGTGTCTACTAGTTGCTTGTAAAAGAAATCGAGATTTTACATACTTCGCATTAATGGCTACAGAGCTAATGTGATGTTTGAATGTGAGTTTTTCTCTAGCGTAAAGTGGACACTTGGCGTTGCTTTCCCACGGATTACGTTGGTATATTTTAACTATAAGGAGCTATATTGCTGTGTCGTTTGTATATTGTGCCAACTCGACCTCAGGGGTACTAGCGGTGTCACTAGTGTATAGGGAAAAGGGTCTAAGAGTACCAATCCTTGGAGAACGCTCGCTCTCGAGGGGATGGAGACAGGAAAGGGTTTGAAGGAATGTTTGTAATATCAATGTTTGAAAAATTGATATTACAAACATTGATTTACTAAACATTATGTTTCGACATGAAGTCTCGTACGTTGTTTCTGTTAAATAATATAAATAAGGTTGGGCCACGCAATATTATTCGCTGTTGTACGAATGGGCAAGTCCGTGTGGGTAAGTACCATGACTTCACAAAATATCGGCGTAAAGTGGAAAGTGGAAATGGCGGTGGCTTGCCACCTTCTCACATAATAAAAAAAATAAGCTCTCTCTCTATTGTAGATTATAAAATAAGCCGTTAGGCCAGACTATAGAATGCCTTCACGAAGTCGAATAGAAGTAACATCACGTGATATTACTTGCGTTCTCGTAAATGATTGATTCTCTTTAATTAATTGTTTTGTTTGGTTGCTGTACCAACGGAACTTTCCGACGAAGCTGTAAAAGCGGCCTTACTATCTGTGAACTTAACGCAAAAAAACTTTCAGTTTGAAACACATCGAGGTACATCATTAGCTTTGTTCCCCACAGATTACAAATTGGTATGTAATTGCCATTATTGTCAAAATATTGAAAATAACATCCATGTCAATTTTTGTGGGTTATGTGTCAAAATCATGCTTTCATCTTTTTATTATTAGTATACTAAAATATTTTTTTTTCAATAGGCATAAATAAAACCACCAGAAGTGTTCATTGGCGTATTCATTGAAAACCGCCAAAAAAGAAAAGAAGAAGAAGAAGAAGTTTCGAGATAGGCATAAATAATTTTATCTTAAATATTTAGAGATGTCTAGAAATTTAAAAATGTTATTTCTGTGTAACTATGATACTATTTTGAATGGCTCAGGTATCTTAAAAATAATATTGCGTTAAATACATTGCGTCTATAAATTGTTTGCTTTAAAATTTAATTGTTTTTTTCCTAATTAAAATTTCAGATCAAGAAACAATAAAGAAATTGTGGTCTGGGAACTGGAAAATCGAAAGCACCGAATTGTGTAACAGTCTTTTAACTTCTGGATTAAACACTGACACGTTAGCGGATATATTTACAAAACGTTCGAAAGAACATGGCTTTACCGAAGAGATATTAGACGTTGCTATTAGTGCATTTTTAACTTATTGCCATTTGAATTGGAGCACTCTTCCTGAGAAACTCGAATTACAGCAGTATTTTGGTACAGAATGGCCTTTAGATATAGACGTGTCTGTAAGACTGCAGCGTGATTCAGAGCCATTATGTCCAAACATATTATATCCCGAATTGCTATTTTTCGCTTTACAAATATTTGACAGCCTATCCTCTGTGGAAGAAAATGTAGTAAGTCACATTTTTTCTTATCATGTATAAAATTTAATTTGTCAGCATTGGATTAGTATCAAAATATTTCTTCACATGGGTTATTACAAATTGGACTCGTTATAATTACAACTAAAGTGGTATAGCCCATTCTCCATTATATAATAAAATAAGGTTGGTGATCATAAAATACATTGGCTTATGGCTGGTTAAATATTCTATCTACAGATATATTTGGTTACTTAAGATAGAATTTTGACATAAGTACTATGGAGCTAATGTCAAATAGCTCTTTGTAGTAACCAAGTTTATCTGTAGGTAGAATATTGAAACTGGCCATAAATCTGTCTACATTTTTGTAATGAGAGGCACAACAGCTAACTATTATAAATTTTCAGGTGCACCTTTGGTGGTGTTTCCGTAGTAAAGTTACACATCAAAGAGCTCTGGAGGAAACTAGTGCAAGCCTTTTTAATGAGCTGGAACACATCATGGCAAAGTTATCTAATGAGTCTCAGAAATTAGATAACCCCAGAACTAAAGTTCTACTTTTCATAGAAATGGCAGAAGCATGTCTAATATATGGAAGAGTGCAAAAGGTAGAAGAATATCTACTTAAGGCAAAAGAAGTTGCTGGACTAAAACTGGAATTGACTGGTAAGTGTTTGTGTTTGTGCTCTTAAGAGTGCATTAAAATTTTTGGTTCTGTACAAAACTTTCGCCCTGAATGAAATGAATTGATCATTCTGATCATTCTGTCCGATTCAAAGAGTTTAACCATCCTTTTGGAAACCCAAATGAAATTTGAAAAGTCATTTGACAGTTAATTAGTTAACTATGGTGATCAGTGTTTCAGATGTTAGTGTGAGAATAATTTACTAATTAAATGTTTTTATAACCAATCGTGCTTTGATATTTTAAAATAATGAAAACTTATACTGATTCAAAAAATTGTATTACTGAAACTATCTAACATGGCTGGGTCAACACCTTGGGACTTTAAAACTTTTCTCTGTACTAATGAGTTTTCTATTTTTTTGGTTTTCTTATGTGCAAAAACATTTCCTGCCACTTGTGTTGAGTGTATAGCTGTAGAACTCGGGTCATATTCGGACTACATATGCTTGGAGATGCCTGAATAGCAACAATCTGTTTCTAGAATATTAAGATCTAAATATGTGTATCTTATATATTTTGCATTATGTTGTAGCATGAAAATATAATTTTTGTACTCTTATAGGCATCCTAGGAAAAAGGACAAAGTTTCAACAAAATGCCTTACCACAATTAGCTTTGACAAGTGAGCTGGATTCAACTGTGGACCGTGAATCTGCGGAAATTAGCCACGGAAACTCAGAGCTACCCCCAGATATAGAGTTGCAAGATGATGTAAGATTAAATAAGATACAATTTATTGATAAAATTAGTCAGGCCGAATTACCAAGTTTGGAGCAGACATTATGTTTGCTTACTGTGTAAGTATACTGTTTCTATTAAGTATACTGTTTCTATTATTTAAGAAAACTGTGAAATGATGTGCTTGTTATGTTTATACTCTATACAGAACATTAATAGGTCAAATTATTTCATATATTTTTTTAAGTGAAAGTTAGCAAGCATGCAAGAAGTTCATCCGTTGTTAAGTAATTACTTATCGACACATACAATACTTAAGACAGCTTCTCCAAATCTTATTACTTTTTTGCTTATCCATTTTTACAACAACGAAAGTGGCTGGGGAAGATGATTTTAGCTATTTTCGTATCTTCGTATAGAAGTATGTTGGCTTTGGCTCCTTCTGATGTTCGAAATTAATGTAAAAAAAAAATTAGTCAGACATGTGAGCAACGATTTAAAATTAGATAGCATTAATGCAAATTTCAGAAATTGTATTGAATTGCTCTTGTAGTCAGTACATTCAAATGTCCCGCCCGAAGGACGATCTTATGGTGGAAGAGCTGCAGCCGTACATTGAAGCGGTGCTGTCGCAGCAGAAAGGGCCATGGTCGACCAGAGTCGCTGCTCTACTTATACGGTGTAAGCTGGAATCGAATCACAAACGTACGGTTGAACGGGCCATGTTGCAATGCGAGACGATTGTAAACGATAAAACATGCGTCGCGGCTACAAGCAGGTATAAAACTTACATTCATTAGTTTAATAGAAACTACTTTTTATTAACATAAAATGTGAAAGGTAGATAAATTAAGAAATATTTCAGAGCTGCGTTGATCGATTCAGCATCTTCTGGATAATGTGCCCAGATGCTTTACCCATTTCTAAAACACGTACATCTGTATATTCTTTAGTGCATACCGTTTACCTTATCTATCTACAAAAATACACATTTTCCGTTTCATCCAGAGTTCAGAGATTAGCACTAAAAAATAAATATTAATTCTATAAATCCTTAAAAATTTTTTTTACCTTTCACTGACACGCCGCAAAATTAACATACGTCACACGCCAGTGGAAATATAATAAAAACTAATATGAAATTTTGTTCTTTTCTTACTGTATTGCAATGCTCTTGTTTCACATTCAGATTGTCTTACCTATGGGCGAGCGGTCTGCCGCCTGCTTGGACCTGGCGTCAACAGCTGGGCGACCTGTACCTCAGCATGGGCCTGGTCAAGGCCGCCCTGGAGGAGTTCCAGCGGTTGCAATTGTGGGAAGAGGTCATTGTGTGCTTCACCATGTTGCAGCTACGCCATAAGGTGGGGCCCATTTATTTATTTCATTGAACGCTATTTTAATGTACGCCTGTTAAAGACAAGACCATTAAAGTTGATGAATTAAAAGTTTAAAAAATATAGTTTTAGTAAAAATACTTGTAGTTTGTCAATTGTGGGTTCGATTCCTGCTACTGGAAAAATATTGTGTGATGAAAATTGTGTTTCTAGCACCTGGTTGCTTATATTATATCTATAATATGTACTTATGTACAAAAGAAAAATTATGTTCCAAGATTCCAATGAATCCGCACAATGTTCCGGTGATATTTAAAAGTAACTGACTGTCAGGGAGCAGTAAAGTAGTTGTGTATATTGAAAATGAAAAAAATCTCTATCCTATCTAACGTTCTTAAAATGCTGGTCACAGTGATTTTATCGTGCGTATAAAATTTATTAAATTATTATCTATTTATTAAATGAGAATTGTCCGTGTGCGCTTTTCACGCCAAAATCACTTGACGAATTGAAGATATTATTTCCAATGGCGATATAAGTTTTGATTTCATTCCAGGCGGCAGAAGTGATTCAGCAGCAAATAGACATAAAACCGAGCGTCAAGTTATACTGTTTATTAGGAGACGCAACAGGTACGAACAAGTAAAATATATTGAAAGTTTTGAATCATTCGGTGTTTCGTTCGGAGTTGTAATTGTTGCGATAACTAGGGGAATTCAGGGGAGGTCGTAAAGGCGATCGCCCTTTCCTTCCATTTACCCATCTAGATGGGGTTGGCACAACAATTCAATATTGTTGCTAATGATATTGGCTAGCTTTTTACGAACGGCCGGCTGCTTGGCATCATAACTTCTTGGGAACAAAACATCCAGATCCGAAACAATTGTCTGTGGTTCACACAAGTATTTGTCTGTAGTAGGAGTCGAACATACAACCCGCGGTGCCGTAGCCAATAGTTTAGCAACTGCGCCATCGAGTCGTCAAATTCGATCGCTTGATATCAAATCGATTGGTTAGACTAAAAAGTACACAGAGCAGTACTAGCCCTATACTATGTGTGAAAATTAATTTCGTTTAATTTATGACAATGTATAAGCAATGTATCTATACAGAGTGTCGTTACCATCGCGACAATAAATGAACACACATATAGGGGATAACTTTTTAAAGTTGTATTAAACATTTAAATTCTTTAAACATTGTTGTTTGGGATCTGGATCCACGTATATTAAACGTCCTTGTTACACAGTAAGATAACTTACAGTAAGGGGGCAATGATTTTTGAAGGGAAGACTGCAATAGATAATTATTTCTAGGTCGCAGTGTTCGTTGGAAACTACTTCCCTACCCTTCCACACAAAATACCACACATATACCATGCACAACTTGGAATAGTAAACCTGCCTCACGCGCCAGAGGGGTGTGGGTTCGATCCCCACTACTGGAAGAATATTTTATGATGAACATAGATGTTTCCCAGTGTCTGGGTGGTATATGTATTTATTTATAAAAGAAAATTACGTTTAAGTATGTTTATCAGTTTTCTAGTACCCATAGTACAAGTTTTGCTTAGCTTAGGATTAGAGAACGTTGCGTAAAAATGAGTCCAAAAAAATAAAACACTTTCTATAGATGACGTGTCCTGGTATGAGAGGGCGTGGCAGTTCTCCGAAGAGAAGAGCAGCCGCGCCCAAAGGCACTGGGGCAACTTCCTTTTCGACCGCAAGAGATACGAGGAGTGCATCCCTCATTACGAGAAGTCGCTCGAGATCAACTCTATACAGGAGAGCGTTTGGGCGCGATTGGGGTGAGTCGTGTTTAACATAGAGTGTTAGTCAAAATTACTAAAACAAATTTATTGGAAACTATTAGAAACCTAGTGTTAGTGATAGCTCAGTGTCCGGGCGCTCGCCTTTAATTCAATATACTCGAGCAACCTGAGTTCGATCCCCGGTTCCGGCACCAACGAAATGTTAATTTTAAGTGCTGAATTATCACGTGCTCAGCGGTGAAGGAAAACGTCGTGAGGATTTTCGAAATAATAAAAATAAATAAAGTGCACTGTTTGTCAATTCGTATTGAGTCGTGTGGTGAACTACACCCTAATACGCTCTGTACAGAGAAGGCCTTTGCCCAGTAGTGGTATTTATATGGGCTGTTACTTTACTTTTTTACAAATATAATTTTTAACAGACTATACCACTCCATGGTGAGTAGTCAATAAGGTGGCTCATCCTCTTCTCCCAGTTACGCTGCCCTGTCAATTGAGAAATGGGAGCTATCGGCTACGGCCTACCGCCGCTACACCTATCTGCACCCGAACAGTTTCGAGGCCTGGAACAACCTGGCCAAGGTGTACGTGAAGCAGGGCGATAAAAGCAGAGCGTATAGAGCACTAATGGAGGCCCTGCGGTTCAATTACGACAACTGGAAGGTAAATAATTGACCTTTCAATAATGTCATGGTGTTGCCAACTTTTGGGTTACAAATGTTGCAATGAAGCTAAAATGCTTGTGTAATAGATTATTAAATCTTCATCTTTCTTTTATGGTGTCCTTGTCTGCACCAGCTTTTATTTCGAAATGATTGTGAAGGTCAATTGTCAACGATATTTACATATTTATGATGATGGTTAAAACTACAGAAGTCCTAAATCTAATGTTCATCTTAATACCAAAATATAGTATTCATATATTAGGGAACAGTAATAAAACGAGTATAGGACAGAAACTGTGAACTCAAGTCAATACGCGAATTTCTGGTCAAACGAATGAAAACAAACGATTGAGGTCTTGATAACGTCGCCATTGTGATATTGCAACGCGTGGGTCGATATTTCATTTATCACACGCAACATTTTAATACCGCCAAATAAATAGTTTTCCCTTTTTTTTGAGAAAAAATATGCCAAGCGAACTGGTGGTTCACCTGATGTTAAGTGATAACAGCCGCCCATGGATATTTGCAACATCCGTAGGGGTTACAAATGCGTTGCCACCCTTTGATTACATGGGCTAATATTACCTCTACCTCACTCACCAGACAAAACGCTGAAGTATTAAACTTCCACTTCTGTGAGGTCGTGGTACTTCCTTGGACGGACCTAACCATGCGTGCAACAGTGAATACTGTTGCGTGACCCTACTTACAGGTTATATTGCACAGTAATTTTACGAAGCGTCGACAGATAGAGAACTAAAAATATCAAAAGTCGCTGTATAGAATTAAGGCAGCGGTGTATATCCGCAGCTGTGGGAGAACATCGTGCTGGTGAGCATGGACACGGGGCATTTGGAGGACGTGATACGAGGAGTCCACCGCCTTCTGGATCTGCGGGGGAAGTTCGACGACGTGGAGGTTCTGGCTCTAATGGTGCGCGCCTTCGCAGAGGGCGCGCAGGTCGCTGATGCCGAAAGTGCCGCTAGGTGGGCTTTGCTTACTCTAGTGTTTGTTGGTTTATCGTTAACGTTTTGTCCATTAAAAGACCCCCGATAGCTCGATTCAATTCATTAAATTACAGTTTCAAGTGTAGATTTTTCACCTGTTCGCTTCGAAATAATAGTAATAAAGAATATGTTCCGAAGATATGTGAAGTCCTTCAACTCGTGGTGGAGTCGCGGGACCGACTGTGCGATCTGTACGATGATGGCTGTTAGTCTACAATGTAACGGGACTATCGAGATTGTGAAACCGTTTACGTCTTTATTTATTTCAGTTTAAAGATATGGTGATGAGCAAGCGGTTCGCCTGATGTCTAATGATAATTCTAACACCATCATCGGGCTATATTCAGTCGTGGATTCAAAAAAGCTGAATGACGTTGAATTAACTTTCTGCAGTAAAACTTATATGAATCATGAACTGAAAGTGAAATATAAAATAAAATAAACACTATAGTTTCTTATTTTTTTGACAGTTACCTAAATTGAAACACACATTTCTCTCGTTTTAAACAGTAATTTAACCTTGTAGATTACATATATATATATGAGAGTTAGTATTGTTCATATTCATGTTATATTAAGTAACAATGAACCTATATGCATGTTTATTTTTTTCAATATTTAATGTTTTAGGTTACGGAAACGTGGCCTTGAACTCTTCGGCAGAATAACTTCTATACACCAGAATAAACCGGAACTATGGCAGTTGTACTCAGACCTTAGCACTACTTATTTACTAAAAGCGCAACGACTTTTGAAAGCTTATAAAGGTTACACACAAGTAAGTTTAACCTTACAATAAGTTATGTTCTATTCCAAGAAAATATAGTAGATATTTTCTTTCGCACCTTCATATTCTTTGTGTTGTATATGCCTCCTGTCCTTCCCAGTCATATTACAAGACTGGTATTATTTTTAAGCTTCTGAAAAACGGTTTTGACATCTTTATAATCATTGCAGACTGGAAACTGGTCTAACAGCCCGGACACTTGTGTCAAAGTGATCGAGCTCGCGCAAAACCTACTAGAGTACAGTTTGAAAGCGAGACAAGACGTAGAAGATAACGAAAAACACCAGGCTGACCAACAGTTATCCTCTGCTCGTTTGACCGGACAGGCGGTCATTAGAGCGGTGGAAAAGCAGGACTGGCCGGAAACGAAAACACTTCTTGATAAATTAAAAAAAATATTTGAAATTGTCACAGATTATATGAAAACAATAATGTGAATAAATAATTTTGAACACGTCGTTGATTTTTTTCCCTGTTCTATTTATATTGATGGATATAAGATAATATTTCACAAATAATCAGTTTTTGAAGTGAAACTTGTTTAGAATTGTTGTAGATATCAAATTAAATACGATAACGCCATCTACTCCATATATCCATGCGACCCTGTTAGCGAAAAAAGGTATAATTCTATCAACAAGTTCAGAATTTGGCGTATATACATGCTTTGTATCAATTAACTTTGCGTTTTGCGTCTTTGCATCTTTTTAGATGCCCCCGTGAGCAGTACCAGTCGAGATATTAAGCCTTATTGGCTACAGTTCTAATGTGAATGTGAGTTTTTTATCTAGCGTAACGCTTAGATATTTCATCGTGCTTTCCCATAGAATGAGTTGGCAGGATAATTTGATTTTTTTTTAATTGGTTTTTCTTTCAGTGGTCGCAATGCATAATCGTGTTACTGCTCAGTGCCTTCTACTTTCTCTGGTTGGTCCGTATAAATTATTTTACACCAGCCAGTGTAAAATAATTTATACGGATTTGCAATAACATAAAAAATAAAATTTTATATATAAAAATTATACTACTATGAAATATGTTTATTTCCGTTTCAACATATTTTTTTATATATAAGAGAGTAAGAACGTTCGTTAATAAATCGAAATATTAAATTCGGATAAACATAACGTAACATTGACATATGTCTGACATATTTTTTATCTCTGATATTTTTCCTATCAATATCAATAGAAAAAAGGGTTGGTTTATGAGTAAACTATTTTGATAATTGTTGTAAAAAGTTTTGTAAAATGTTTAATTAATGCACCAAGAAATATGGCTACCGCTAACGAAGACGAAATTCTTGAAGGATTTCTTTGTCCTATTTGTAAAGCCGATTTGAAATCAGCTACACAATTAACTAATCATTTCGAAAGTTTACACCAAGAAGAGCAAGACGTTCTTAAATCTTTAAAAGAAATATTTGGGAAAGCAAAGAAAATTATTTTAAACAATGATGATACCGATTTGAGGGAAACCTTTGATCGGGCGCTTAAGTTTAATTCTCAAGAATACTATTACCCTAGTGAAGAACAGTTAATTGGTGTGTCCCGCAGTTCTATGGACTATTTTAAGGCTGTAAGGTCAGCAAGGCTTGAAAGATATGCAACTGAAACAAATAAATTGCTAATTCGATTAGACAAGCTTGTCTGTAACATGCCTAGTGAACCAAATCAGAGGAAAGCACATGAACAGGAAGTGAGTAATCCCAGTACTGTCTTTTTATTGTAAATGGTAACAACTGTTGCAGTTAACACTTTTCTAGGATTATATTTATTGTTATAATATAACAAGTTACAGGAAATAAGAAAAGTTAGATTATAATAGTATTACTTTTTTATTTATCAAATAATCTTAAAATATCTTAATGGTTGAATCCTGTAGTTAAATCATTCATTAATCATCATAAATCAATCAAACATTTTCCATTACATTTCTTATTGTATTTGTCTGATCTCACATCTTTAATATTCCAGGTTGTGCCATGGTTAGATGGTTCTTCAGTGAAACTTTGTCCTAATTGTGCTAAAGCTTTTAATCTGACTAGAAGAAAGCATCACTGTCGTCTTTGTGGGTCAATATTGTGCCATGATTGCTCGGTGTTTCTAGATTTAAATGTAGCAAGTATGTTATTCCAGTTTCTTTATTTCTTTTGCTATATTTTGGTTACATTATGTTCTTTATTTTTAAGCAAACATAATTTACAATACTTCCTTCCTCTATTGTGTTCTCATTTATGCTTATTAGAGTATGTCAAAAAACATTGTAAAAATTTCATAAAATATGCTGTAGTGAACATATTTATCCACTGGTACTACTTTTATAAAGCTTCAAAATTGTCAGGCTCAATACCATATTTGTAAGTTCAACAGAGTTGTCGATACTTTCCTTTTCCTTAACTTTCTTTAACCACTCACATGTCCGGCTCACGCAACTGTATATACCATCTTACGTCCAGCCATTCGCAACCCTGTGCGAACGTTTAGCGGAGCTCGCTATTTCTGAACAAAAACCTATGTAGCTACTTAAATATGACAGTTAGAGTAAGGAAAAAAATATTGATGATTAAATAAAAGTATATAGAACATAATGTTTATATTTTAAAAACTCATTATATTCTATTGTATTACTAAAAACGAGGTAAATCATGCTATTAGGTGGAAAAAACTTTACATTTTTTATAAATTTACTTTAAAAGCAGAAAATATAGGAGATTGTGGAAATAATAATAATATTACTACAAACTAGACTTATTTTCCTTTCCTACAATGTGTTGATATTTATTTCAATTCTGACCAGCTAAATAAATCGAAACAAAACATACTCCAGATAATTTTACCGCGATCTTCCAAGCGCCCTCAAACAATTATATAAGATGGTATAAGTGGTATAAAGCTAGTACAACTTTCCTGGAGTGCTTTCTATTTGTGTAAACTACTTCTTCAGATTTAAATTACGTAAAGTTGCTTAAAAATAAGATATGTTATATTAATTGAGTATAAGTAACACATAAAAAAATATATATTTCTTAGATATTTACTTTTATGTGAAATCAAATGCGAAGAAATGAATATGTTATTTTTCAAATCATTTTATAGTAAAAAATGAAACTTATATTGGTAGTTCATAGATTGTCTTTATATCTATAGTTTGTTGTTTGTTTATACTTAAAATTTCTTTTTAATTTTCTGCAAATATTTCATTTGTAATTTTCAGAATCCCTAGTAGATC
Organism: Iphiclides podalirius; assembly: GCA_933534255.1. Taxonomy (NCBI): domain Eukaryota; kingdom Metazoa; phylum Arthropoda; class Insecta; order Lepidoptera; family Papilionidae; genus Iphiclides; species Iphiclides podalirius. The sequence goes on from OW152819.1 coordinate 3,084,176, forward strand.
CATCGATACCTCGAACTTCTGATCAGCCTGACCAAGAAGTTACTGAAAAGACTGGTTTGAGGCTCTGTGAACACTGCTTCAATCTGATAGAGCTGCGACGGCAAATTCAAGAGAGCCGAAATGCAAAAACTGTTCTGGTTACGGCATATGAACAAATGAGGAGTTTGATGGACCAAGCCAGGCCTGCTGTTGCTATGTACGAGAAGGTATAGGATTAAGCTGCAAAAAAATCTCTTTGAGAAGCTACTGTTTTAGTTCCAAGTATCTGTACTACCCGTTTGCATTAAGTTTGTTGCTGTTGATATGACACCACTCAAGGGGAAGTAACAGCAAAAAACTAGATTATATAATTTTTTAAAATCAAATAATTTTAAGGATCCTAAAATAATCGTAACATCAAATTTATAGAATGTGAAACCTGTAAAACCTTTGTTATTTGTAATTCTATACATGTAGCTTGTAATAAATGCTATCTTGTTTGATCTATCATCCTTACTCTGCGGTAAATATTACATTTTGGAAAGAGATAATCGGCTAATTTCTTAGTCATCTGCCTCACTTCCCACGGGACCACCTTTTAGTGCAGCCGACTGTCCCTTTCCAAAGGTTTTGTAGGTGGTGGTTTGTACTGCGCATACGAGCGAGTGTTTCTGGTCCTGTCGCAGATGTGCCAGAGCCTGTTCGACGGCGAGAGCACATACGGGCTGTCGGACGTGAACGCGGTGCGCGGCCGCATCGGCAAGCTGGCCGAGGGCGTTGACCTGCTGAGCAAGCAGATCGCCGCCCTCCCAGCGGAGCCGGCCACGAGGCAGGCCAAGCTGCACGCCGCCATCAGGCAGGCGGCGGCGCACTTCATCAAGGCACGCCTCCATCTCCACTTGTTTATTTGATGACTCCGCTTCCAGTTGCCGGGGTATCGGCTTCGGCGTTAGGGTCGTGGGTTCGATCCCCGCACGGGAGAAATATTTGTGTGACCCACATATAGTTGTTTCGCAACTGGATATTTGTCCGCGTCAAATTTATGTTCTTACAACACAGGGTAATGTTATCGTAAAGGGCAGTTTTTGAAAAAAAAATTATTTTGCCAGCCACTTTTGGTGCCAGCGACTTTGTCGGCGCAGGATTATACAATGAATGACTGAATATTTTTTTTCGATTCCCGCAGCGGCAAACAAAACACCCTTCGTGGCTTAGTTTGGATTTTGGTCTAGATGGGTGAAAATATGGAAAATGGACTCTAGTTATCCTACTCACTAGTGGATAATGCAATTCCCTTTCTTGGCACATCCATTATATGTGTATTTTTTCCCTTCATTATTTAAACTTCATATAGCATTTAGAAGTCATTCACCTTGTGTTTTGACCTTAGGAGGATCTGTTGTCGCTGCGCAAACTGCCAACCGAGGCGCAGATAGAGGAGGTGCGCAGGCAGCGGTACGAGCGCGCGCAGAAGCAGATCCAGATAGAGAGGGAGAGGATGGAGAGGGAGAGGGACAGGAGGGGGGAGGAGGGAGCGGCGGGCGGCAGCAGGGCGGAGAGCAGCGGAGAAGTGGACGACGACAACCCCATATTGGAGCAGATGAACATCATCCGCGACTACATAAAGGAGGCGCGGAGGGAGTTGAAATTCGAAGAGGTGTGATGTCATATTTTTATGACAGATTTCCTAATTGTAGTGTGACCATGAAACGGGTTTGGCTGTCGCACGAATGGGCAGGTCCTTTCGGGTAAGTACCATGAACTGACACACCGGTGTCTAGTAGAAGTTTGATACTTCTGCGTTTCGTCTGGTGAGTGAGGTAATCGGGGCCCACTTTATTGAAAGGTGGCAACGCATCTATCTGCAACCCTAAACCCTATGGGTGTTGCAAATGTCCATCGGCTGCGGTTATCACTTAACATCAGGTGAACCACCAGAGATTGAATTTTGACTACCGGAGATTGAATTTTGACGTAAGTAATATGGCCGTAAATGAAACTATTTTTTTGCGGATTTATCGCTTTTGTTCTTAATTTTAATACCGGACGTTTCGAACGCCTTACATCGTTCATGGTCACGGGACAGACTTTGGTCTGAATGTCATTGTGAGCCTGGGTTTTTTTTTATTTGAAATTATATCCGATCTATGCTAATTCAATATTGACTTGCAGAGGACTATTCAAAACGCTGGGAACCTAAATTTAAATTAAACGCGATAAATTCCATTAAAATTTCATTTAATAATCTATGTTGTTGTTTTAATTTCCAAATTGACATCGTATATTAATGACCAATTAATTGACTTTCCAGGTCGCCATTTTGGAGGCAAATCTAAAGGAACTGAAAAAGGAGTATCAATTGCAAATGCTCTCTAATAAGTGCTAGTCATTCCTCATACGGTGTAATTAATAATTTTAAGTGTTTATAGTACGTGACTAATGTAATTTATCTTCGAAAGATAATTCCGTTATTTTCTATTATATTTGCACCTTATCTCATATAAGTTGTAAGATTTATGGCTAAATAAAGTTGATAAATATAATTATCATTGGTTTAATTTCTAATGTTATATTCTTAATTTTATAACCCTGTTTTAAGGTTTGGTTTTAGGTAGGTGTCTCATAGTTAACTACATTGCTGTTTAGGAACTTCTTTAAAGCAAAATAAAATGTAGAAACTAGTGTTAAATCAAATATTATGATTAATATATGGTTAGCCGTGATAGCTCATTGTACAGGCGCTCGTTTTTAATTCAACTATCCTATAACTATATTGTACTGGAGCAACCTTAGTTGGAGTGGTGCCTGCACCAATGAAATTTTTTATTTTTAGGTTTTTGGCATTTATCATGTGCTCAATGTTGAAGGAAAACATCTTGAGGAAACCAGCACATTTTGTAATTGAAAAAAAAAAATTTTCCGAAGAAATGTGTAGTCCGCCAATCCGCAGTGGAGTGGCATGCATGGTGTACTATGCCGTAATACCTAATACTCTACACCCTTGCCCAGCAGTGGAACATATATATGCTGTTACTTTACTTTTTAACAATGAAATTGTTAACTTCAATTTTATGTGCCAAATTACTACATGCTTCGTGGTGAAAAAGAAATCATACAGAAACCTGCGCAGGTCAAAAAAAAATATTATTTTTATTTATTAATATTAAGCAGAATATTGTGCAAACATATCGTGATTTAACTTGCACACTTAGCTAAGAAATATAAAATAGATATTTCGCAGCTATCGAAATTCTGATAATTTTGTGTTGAGATGTTCTTTGTCAGGGAGCGGTACGTCATGTAGCAGTTGTTAATTTAATTGTATATGGTAATATTTGCTGTTCGTTACAAAAGAAACGAATCTAGATGATATGAATTTTTCATTTCAAACAGGAGCCGTGATAGTTCAGTGTCCGGGCGCTCGCCTTTAATTCAATATACTCGAGCAACCTGAGTTCGATCCCCGGTGACGGCACCAATGAAGTTTTTTACTTTAAGTGCTGACTTATTTACGTGCTCCGCGGTGCAGGAAAACATTGTGAGGAAACCTGCATATTTTCGAAATAATAACAAAAAAAATGTATATGTGAAGTCCACCAATCCGCAGTGGGGCCGCGTGGTGGACTATGACCCTGATACCCTCTGTATACCCAATATATATGGAGGGCTTTGCCCAGCAGTGGGACATGCATAGGCTGTTACTTTACTTTTTTTACTGGTCCTTAATAATATAAGCTTATGCGTTCATCATTCACCATTCATTGCCCTCCTAATTAGGTATGTGTAATAATCAAATTTCTATTCACAATATTTAAACTACTTTATTAATAGAGTAATTATAGGGCCCGGACGGAGCTATCACGACTCATCAATTAAGTTACGAATGCTTATAAATGTTATTATTTAATTCAATCATGTTATCGGTGGTTTCTTTTATCAAGACTTTTTTACTAAGAAGACGGCGTAAGAAATGTTACCTAAAGCAAAACAATTTTTCAATTACGCAAAGCGTTTTGCAAACGGGTTAACGATTATTGCGGTCTTAACAGTCCGTTAACATTTTAACTACTTCGTGTGTCTTTCCTTGTATTTCTCAATTTTCTCCAACTGCTTCAGCAGCTGAGGCCTCGTGCAAAGCGCCTTCTTGATCGCCTCGTCCAATATTTGGTGCTGATAAAACGGTGGTATGGGCGTGTCCTCTAGGTGGAACGTGTGTACCCGGCCGAGCGTGTCGCCGACGTACACGTTGTCGCCCGATTTGGAGAATGTCACGAACGTTAGCACCACATTCCCGGGGAAGGTGTACTCGGCGCACGGAATATGGTTCTTGCGACGCAGGTCCCAAATGGAGAGGACGTTGCCGCTGACGGATATGATCACGGTCGAGTTCACGGGGCAAAAGGCCGCATCGTATACCGCGGCGTGGCAGTTCAGCGTCATGATGACGTCGTCAATGCCCTCGAGCCACAGCCTAATCGCGTTGTCGGCGCCGCAGGATAGGAGTAACGTGTCCATGAACGGCGAAAATTCCATACTGTAAACTGGCCCCGAATGCGCTCGGATAACGTCGATATGTTGGTTTAGATAGTGAGTCGAACATTTGTGTATGCACCCCTCGTCGGTACCAACCAAGTACAAGTGGTCTACCCTGGGGAGCCACTTCATGCACAGCGCGGCGGGTTGCCTCACAATGGGAACGTCAGCTTTGAGACAGGGCTTGGCCGTTTCCAACCCTTTCATTTTCCCCTCGACCGTCGATAAACGCATCATGGGCGAGCAAATAAAGTCGTGCGTTTTCGTACTCCTAAATCGATTGATCCTCCCGTCTTGGCATGTCGTTATTACATAGTGGATCGAATCAATTACCCGCCAGTTTATACGCCAAATCGGCTCGAAACAGGGATTCGTGTCACGCTTACTCTGCGCCATGGTTCTTACAGAGTACGAAGTGACATCTAATATCAGCACGTCTCCATTATTAAAACCGCAGGCCAGCCAATTGGGATTCTTGTCCGAGAACGCTACGGCGGTCAACGGCTCGTCGAAATGGTACAACCTTTCCGGTACGCATGGATTTTTCGTGCACCAAATGGTCACTAAGCCGTCGAACGTGTCAGCGTAGGTGAACTTTCCGTGTGCCACAGCCAGTATATCATCATTCTTTGGGTTGAACGATATACCGGTGATTGGTCGGCCAGCAGTCTCGTTGCATTCGAGAGTCCAAAGCGGTTTCAAAGAGTAAACATACACGAGATCTATTGAGAACGGATTGAAACGTACGAGACCGCGAAACTTCTTCTGGGCGTCGGCCAATTGCATTGTCGCGAGAACGCGCTCTGTCAAGAGAACGGCGTCTAGAAACTCCGGCGTGCGGGAGATTTCCTCAAAGCTCTTACCCCTGGCGACAGAGACGCGCGCAGCTGGTTTCTTCTTCCGCAGCAACCTGGGCTCCACCGACTGGTACATGACCATTTCGTCCGGCTCCTCCTCCCGAACTGTCTCCGAGAGTCTGGCATAAGTATCGTGCATGTCCCACAGCGACGCGAACGCAGGGGCGTTCTTCTTCTGCGGCCTCGTCGCCAGCGTGTGCCGCGACTGAGCGACGCACTCTTTCGTCTGCGTCTCGACCGTGACCGTCTTCCGATTGCGCCCCTTCCCCACCGTTATGTACTGGTAGAAGTTGTTCTGCTCTTCGACGGCGTTCCCTTCCGGGGTGCCCTTTTCGTACGAGCACCGCGGCAACTCGAACAGGAACCGCGTCTCCGTCTCTTTGAGCACGACGAACAGCTGCTCCGGGTACGACATGATTGGCGTCGTCTTCGTCATGTAGAAAGCGGACGGCGCTATGTCCAAGTCGAAATCGTCTGACGTGAATCCCTCGCCGGTGTTCTTTGTGTGATCGATATGTATGTCGTCTAGGGAGATTGTCGTTGTGTACACCTTCATAGCCATATCGACTGTCGTCTTCGACTTGGCCGCTTTTAGGGCGATGTCGCTTCTCGCTCCGGCCTTCGTCCCGAACGCCGCGTGAGTGTATGCCTCGTCCATTGTCACATAATCCGGATCGACGATGTTGTCGGGCGTCGCGTCCACATCGTCAAGGACCACCCGATACATCTGCCGTTTTTCCATCAAAGCGAAAGTAGCTTTGCTCGATTTAGTCCCATTCGAAACATTCGACTCACTCGGATCGATTTTATGTTCCAACTCCGACATTTTAGTACCTAGTAGTACTGTGATAATAGTATTTGTGGAATCGAAATTAACAATAGTCAGTTGACAATATTCGTATCTTTGACGTGAACGTGTCATATTTTATGTACACATAATTTTTTAACGTAATTGCTAATAAAATAAATGAGTATTTACTATCCTTGTAGGTAACAAATAGGAGGTGAACCACCTCCTATCTACAGAAATTACGTTTTTATATGGGTAGGAGAGGTGATTCATCTGATATTGATGCCCAACCATTAGATTGTAGATGCGTTACCAATCTTTAAAAAAGAGGGCCCCAGTTACCTCACTCACCAAAGAGAACGCAGAATTATAACCCTGCCCCTTCACGCTGGTTTTGTGTGAGGCCGGGGTACTTTTCCCGATGACACTGACCGTTCGTGTAGAAGCAAAAGCTGCGCGGCTCTACCACAGTTGTATGGCAAAAATTACTTAGTCCATTCAAAATTCGATCGTAATCGTCGGTATTTAATTAATATTGGTATGAAATGGGTAATGAATAACGAAACAATAAAAAATAACTAGGCGCTCGCTATTAATTCTATATATTCGAGCAACCTGAATTCGATCTCCGGTAACAATGAAATTGTTAATTTTAAGTGCTAATTTATCATGCGCACATCGATGAAGGAAAACGTAGTGAGTAAACCTATATAGGTAGATCTATTACTAAACCTATAATATTACAATTTTCCTTTAAAAAAATTTCAATTCTTCATCTTAATATTCACCCTTAACTTCCTCTTTGCCCTATTTATGACATGTTCAGCCTGTTTTAGTCGTCTGACATGTGTGTAGATATGAAATGGTTCGATTAAAGTACTGTTGTGAAACAGACCGCCGCCGGATGCCCTCACGGAGCGTGACGCCCGCTGTGCGATATGCTACACTTGGCCTGTATCTAGCCCTCGTGTAATCGAGAGCTGTCATTACTTTTTCTACCATTCTAGGCAATGGCATTAACATCGCAGCGACTTTAACAGAGCAACATGTTGTAACCGTTTGAATTGGATAAACTCTAACAACCGTTACACATATTAAAATTTATCTCCCTTTTTGTAAAGATTGTCAACGCATATGTTAGCTCTCAAGTGCTGTAGATGTCAAGTGAACATGTAAATATGATGTAAGTTACAAAGCTTTCCTGTGCAGTATATTTCAAAATAATGTCAACGCACATCTAGTTTGTTTTTATCTGCGCTTTTTGGTCAGGTAGTGAACCAACTGTTGCCGAAACTAATGCAGATCAGTTTCCTAAAAGAGACAAGTTTTCTTCGTATTAGCGTGGACAGAGTTGATACCATATTCACCGTATTCCTAGTTCATAACATAATTCTTTGTCATACTGTAGATCAATAAAAAATTAAACCCTTCGATTTGATGAAATTAGTCTGCTAAACATGAGTAGCATTTTAGGAGAATATGCACGTAGATAAGCTAATTCGCGATGTTTACACATATGAATATTTGGTTTTATCGATAGCTTTTTAGCATCTATCACTTTATACTGATATTTGATTGATTGTTTTTTGTTATGTTCGTGCTTTCGTGTTTTTCAATTAAGCTACCGGAACGGTCACTTTTGCGTGTCTAGTCAGCGAAGCTCTATAAAGAAAAAGGTTTTTTTCTAAACATTGTATGCAAACGGAGCGACGCAACGAAGCCGAACGTAGCGAAACAAGTACGACAACCCGACCGCCGTCGTTTCCGCCGCAATTTAGTGTTTAAATCCACATTAGAGACGCTTACGGCAAAAAGACGAGGAACGGAGTCCTGTTGCGTACATCTTGTGTCTTGCAACTTACCTTCGATTACCGAAGAAGCTTTTTAATCTTTACCGCGACATTCGACTAATAAGTTTTATTAAATGTAATTTCATCAAGATGTATAAAATGACATCGAATACACGAAAATAAGAAACTTTACGGCCATGCGATTAAAAAGAGACCAGGATGTTTTTGAAGCGGAGATGCCAAAAAAAAATCACGCTAACCGACACAATAATTGTGACTCGAAGAGACTATAGCTGAGTCAGGCGGAAGATCATCACAACAAACGCCCACATATCGCCTCCCTTTTGATGCGCACCGAATTTGGGAAGGTCCCTAACTCGATTAACCGGCGGATGAGTCAGCCGCCGAGCTTAATTTGCAGGTCGGCTGAGCAGTTGAGCGCTGCGCCCTTGCTGGCTGGGCACGGGCGACGCCAGCCGAGCAGCCGACCGTGACGGCGCCAAGAAGCGCCGTGCATTTGAGGCGCGGGCGCGTGCCAGGATACACCTGTCCGCAGACCAGGTCAGCGACCCCGCGATGAAGAGGCTCCTCGGCAGGCTCAAGCGGCGTGAGTCCCTTTTCGTTAATCTACCCTTCCGTATCTAGTTCTAGACGTTTCGATCGAAGCCGACGCTGTATTTGTTCATTACAACCGTTTAACGGTTTTAATAGAATATCGTATATGTATAGCTTAAAGTTCAAGTAAACAATACTATGACTAAAGCGTTTTATTATGGATTTTAGTACCTGATATTATACTTCTAATACATTATAGATAGGTTCAATGTTCAGTTTTATTTCAATTTGCCCTAAAGTTTATATACCTCAGATCTCTGTTAAAACATAGGAATATTATTCTAACGTGAATGCTTATTAAATTATTTATAAAATTTCTCCCTACCTTATTAAAGTACCCAATAGAATGGCTCGGTTAATTTTAACTGATTACATTTGATCAAATGAATTAATTACGTAATAAGTAAAAGTAATAAAAACACCGATTGTATGATTTATTAATTAAAGGTAATTTTAATGACAGCGCAACAGCGTTCCAATATCTTCGATTAAAACTTGGCGCCATAGTGGACGATCAGCTGCGTTCGAAATTCAATGAAATTGCTCCATATTATTTTTATTCCGAAATTACTTTTTTTTAATATTGTGATTCTTATCGTGCATTGCTCGCCAACTTAGGAGGCAAATGATTTACTCGTTATTTTATTGGACGTTTTTTATCTTCTATCTTAGGTACTTATACCAAAACAATAAAAATGATAATTAGGTAATTAAATGGTATCTTAGTAGTTATTTCCAACTAGTCGTGAACTGGTTTCGCGTCACCACCATTTATAGGGGAATGGGAGTATAAACCAGTCGATTATCTTAATCAAGACAATCATGGTCCAAAAGTCAGGGCGAGTACGTCTAAACCATAGTTTTAACGTACATGGCATAACTTTGTCTTTTAACCTTACCGATCTAAATAACAAAAGCAGTCTATTCACCTTACACCGGATCTATTTAGCGATAATTGACAAGCGCCATATAAATTACCAATTGTTTTGTTTCATACTTTAGTACGAATGAGCTTACGTAAGTAATCATTGGATCCAAATCCATATTAATTTCTTTCATTGAGAAGTAATAATGTATCTACTCTCTTCTATCATCGTAGTATTTGTAATGTAAAGGTTACCTTATAATTCTTAAATTTGAGACAGAGACAGCAATTATCCATCACGTTACACTCAGTTTATTGTCATTTACGACACAGTGTCACAGGTGGTGAGCTTATCGCCTTGTACTGCGCCCACGTAAGCGATGATCTAGAAAATATGCTAGATTCCCTTGATACACAAACGAGCCAAGTCAGATCGTAAATTTATCATCCCAGCCCGTATACCCTTTTAATATGAAGTGTTTTATATATCGGATTTTTGTTCTACAATCGAGACAATTAATAAAGATAGCCATCTATATTAAAAAAGAGAGATTTTATTTTTAATAATGAAATGAAATCAATTAGCAAGTAGTGCAAGTAAGCAAATTTGGTATTAGTGCTGTCAATGTAGTTGGTACCAACTGCAGCTTTTAGTGCGGCCAAAACGAACTGGTAAAATCACGTCTTACAGAAGACCGTTGTAAATTAGTAAAGAAGAAAGAAGAGGTATTTATGCTTTTTTGATTCGCATAGTGCATATGGTAACTAAAGGTCTCATCCACTCTTTACGTTTAGCAATGCAACTGTCTCAAAAATTTGTAGACATTCATGGGTGGCGTTAAAAATACATTGGATGAACTTTCCTCTCTTGTCAATATTTTAATAGGCCTTAAAATGGTTTTTTTCTTAAAATGGTAATATGAATTTGAATGGTCTTAACATTCCTTTCTGTACCGACGTAAAATACACACCGCTGACACGTCCTTCCCACAAGTGTATCAAGTGTGCTTCCCGCAATATGGCAATACAGGTCATAGGGCAATTTGTCAAAGCCCCTACACGTTGAGGTAATTCCAACAGACCGACGCGCAAGAAATCTAGTAAACATCTTGCCATTATGCTCTTAAAGGTCCGGAATACGTAGGACGTACATGACTGCAAAATTGGTTACGGAGCTATCACGAAACGTTCCGGTAGAATACTTCGTATACAACTCCGCATCTGTCCACTGCAAGCGCGGTCATCAAACTCCACCATGAAAAATAAATAAGCATAATACCCCCCCCCCCCCTCCGCCCCCCCTACTCCAGGTGATATTTTGTCATCCCTCTTATTCGAGCCTTACGCGATTAAGCTGAATTAAACAATAGAATGAATCGGTGGCTTATTAAGTACGCTAGCTTAGAACAGAGTTAATTCGTTGTGCACCGCCCATGTTTCTACGGCGTGCACACGCACATGCGTCTGTCGACCGAATCCGAGTATCGGTAATTGCCATCTCCTTTTTCAGTGCGTTAAATATAATGAGCCTCATGACGCGTTCCCGTGATGTATGGATACCGAGAAAATCGCCTCGTTCGCGGTCGTCATAATTGATGGCGACGGGAAATGATTGTCCGTGATCGGCGTTTATCGACTTTTCATAAACTATTAACAGGCATCTACAGTTTATAACATTTGCGACATTGTTATTTTCAAACGTGTTTCATGGAATATGGATTTACATTTGCAACATTATATCATTACCTGTAAGGTAGTAGTAATGGGCTGTCCTTTTGAGGTTACAAAGTCTTATGGGTCCGGAAATGCAGTTACGGAAGTAGTGGTAACGACTGATTCCATAGAATAGAGTTATCGTTTCTAAGAATTATTACGTGTATAAAAATATTTTCTCAGGTTTATTGCTAGGCTCATCTCGTAGCTGATTACGTAGATATCCAGATACATAGATATTCAAACTTGATAGAACGATGCATTGTAGTTTATTGTATTGTAACTTGACTATAAGAGTTTTTTTATAAGCAAAAGTTGACAAAACGTGCGTGTGTTGTTAATTATGAAAACGCCAGAAATTCCGAACGTGCGAAAGATATTCGGAATTCCGTTGGCGGGCTGTCAGCGTGACAGGACGAGCGAGTGTCCCGAGAGCCGCGCGGGCTTCGGTCGAGGGGTCGAGAGGTCGCGCGCGCAGACGCGCCCCGCCCCCCTAATTGCCGCGCCCCACGCAAATAAATAATTTTTATCCACCGCACCGAGATCACGCTCCCTCTTGACCCCGAATCGACGCGCTCGGAGCGGTTTTTTGTGAAACCATAAGCGGCTGGACCGACTCGCCGCGCGCGGTGTGAATTCTGCGCGGTTGATCGAAAACCAGACGCGGGGCGATGATTCCGCCTTTAAGATAGGATCGCTACGTCGAATTGTTAATGATACGTTCCGAACTGAGCACAGAGACGTAATAATTATAATATCCATGTTTAAACTCTCTCGGATTTTCTCGAACTAACACGTTATGGAAAATAAGGCAACGATACTATCTTGACCGAATGCTCGTTTGGGGCTGAAGTGATTTATATATTTCTGAGATAAGATTTCTTTTATTATTTATTGTATTTGATACTATAAACAACAACCAGTTTTCGAATTGTCTCTACATAAAGCCATTATTAGTAGAAAATCAATTGTCAAAAAACTGTTCATAAGTAAAACAAAACAACCGATCACACTGGTCGACTCCTCCGCCCACATGACTATAATAACTGGAATAAAATGCATCAGTGTATCCTGTTCGTATCTAATAAAATTATTCTCTTGTATATTTTGTAACCGCTGCAGCCAACAGATAGCATAAACAATAAACTAGCAATAAACTAGTATGGACCATCGTCCGAGCGTCTATCCAACAACATTCTTTTCAAATTGCACGGTGCATAAGAAGAGGTAACAACCCATCAAGCCGCGGAATATTTCGCAATCCACGCTGTGCACACGTATCATTGTTGAAACGGAACGTAAGTAAATGGAAACGGCTTTAGACTTTATCAGATTTCCACGTTTTCAAATGAAGTTTATTTATATCAGTTATCATTTAAATTTACCTGACCATTGAATTGCCCATTAGTTTGACAATGCATGTTCTTATTTGAGTTTGTTGTAATGTGCTCATCTCAGTATACAAGTATGCATTATATATAGTATTCGATAAAATCAACCTATCAAATGTGATTTAAACCTTTTAATGCAAATAATTTCATGAACATCTAGTTGTTAATTATGAATGTTAATTTCAAGCATTGTGAGGATTATCTACAAACTATTTATCATCATCAAATAAAATAAACTAATTCAAAGATTTAAACCAGCAATGAAATTTAATCAATCACAATGATTCAATTCCTTTATGCTGCGTTTTACTTACACGTCTTTAAAGACGTGTTTATAAAAAAATTAACAGTTACGCTGTTCCTAAAGAGAAAAATGCACCCCGTCAAAAACGAAGTAGAAAGCGGCGGGAAATTTGAAACCGCATTCCCACTGTGTCATTTGATTTCTATGAGCATATTAGGCATTGCTTCTATGAGATGTCACCGCGACGGGTGGCCGTATCGAATTGCCGGCCGGTGCCTGTGATTACCGATTCGTCATGGAGGCGGCCATGTTTTGCGTTTGTTATGAAAGCGTTCCACTGACCTCAGCGAAATTTCGCTTTCAGTTGAGATCTAATGTTGCAGCGAATGTACTTACCTAAAAAAAAACTGGGACTAATCGCTCAAGCGTCTGCGCGAACTCGTTTTTTTTATGCCCGCCAGTTTAGATTGAGTTTGTTTTGTTTTTCCATCTGCGCGCACGGAAGCCACTTTCATTTTTAAGAATTTGTCTTAACGGTATTACTTTAAAGTGTCCTAACCGATTTTGTCTCTGTGAACTACTTTATAACGGTGCGAGATTTATGTATATAGGTATGATGATGGGAACCTGTTGGTATGGTTGTTATTTTTGTGTTGAAAAAATTAAACTAGATGTGAAAAATGCTCAGTGAATTATTATCTAAGTTCACACTACGCCATCGAATCGTTGATTCTCGTCATGAACTGTCAAGAATTGGCGCGAAATTATTTTAAAGCGTATTTTCGTCTGCCCATTTCACGCAGTCGTAATGTCGTGTTTAGTGTTTCGGTTTTACCGGCACACAATTTCGCCCTTTGCCGATTATTGTTGCGTGTGTTGTATTGTAATCGTAATCAGTGTAGGACGGTCTGCAAATGCAAGATTCATTTGCGTAACGAAAAGAAAAATAGCGTAAACGTCAAAATGAATAGTGCAGAGGGACAGATAATGAAATCCCTGTCTTCAGACCGACGTGGTAAATTTAAAGAATTTAGAGATTTTAACAACAGAAAAATTAGCTTTAGCCTCTAGGTTTGCTTTTTACATTTGCTAAAAATTTACATGTGACGGTAAATTAAAATAAGTAGTTGAGTTTCTTACATAATCAATTAAATAGTGATTTGCGGTTATCGGTTCTAAGAGCTATATGGCCAGCCCATCGCCTGCTTACTAACCTTTTGAGCTATGTCGGTTACCTTTGTTCTACTGCCGATGTCTTCGTTGCGAACTCTATCACGCGGAGAAATACCGAGCAAAGCATTTTTGTAAATATTCAAATACAATTTCTATTTTATCTGTGGTTAATATTGTATCTAAAGAAATATGAATTAATTAAGTCTTTTTAAATTTATTTGCTGTCGACGGTGGCAACAAACTGGTTTCGTTCTCACGGTGCTATTATCGGTTGCCTACACTTACCCTTAATTCCATCGTGCCCTTCTGTCTGCCTACCAGTCCAGACTCCGGACCCAATTGTTCTCTATATCGTAATGATCACGAGTTAATGCTAATTTCCTTGTTTATCATGTCAGTTTTATATACATAGGTCTTCAATTATTTATTGATCATACATATTTAAGTAATGTAGGCTTTACAGTTACCATTGAATAGTGATTATAAATATTTTCAAATTTATTTAACGACAGGTATGCGCATCGCACATTCAAGGCGACAATGAAACTTTTTTTATGAAATAAGCTTGCAAACGAAAAAGCCGTTAGTTAGGTTGGCACTCTCTTATTACTGCCCCCCGCAGTAATCGGTACAGCAAATACTTTTCAATCTACACAGATAAATAAAATTGGAATGTCTGTTTTTGTAATATTATAATAACCAGTTTTTACTGGATGTCTACACGGTACATAGTACCAAATAAATATTTTTTACAATTTTTGTCCGTCTGTCCCAGCTAAGCAGACAATACGGCTTGGCTTTAACACAATGAGATATGAAATATTCGATAGACCAAACATAGTGCGAAATAACTGCATTCATGTATTTTAAAAACGACATTTTTCTGCCTTATTACTTTTGTTCTGATGTATGATAAACAATGAGGCATAACACGTCGTCTTTAATGGATACTACTACTCGTCCTTTAATGGATGGTTAGGTTAGATCTTAGTGTCGTTGTCTCAAACGCTTGCGATTCGGAATATTATTAATATAATATATGCTAAGAAACTGCTTTTGCCTTAGCAAAAGCGTACGTACCACATACATAAAAAGGATATATAACAATGCAAAATGCTTTTAGATCTTACATAACTTCGGTGTTACGATAGAGCTCGATGCGATAGTCTAGTGTTTCTTAGCCACATAGATAGTTTCTAGCATTGTTCTATTTATTTTGCATTTCACTATATTATCACCAACACTACGTTGATCGAAGCAAAATACATGAAAATTGACGGTGGCA
Organism: Iphiclides podalirius; assembly: GCA_933534255.1. Taxonomy (NCBI): domain Eukaryota; kingdom Metazoa; phylum Arthropoda; class Insecta; order Lepidoptera; family Papilionidae; genus Iphiclides; species Iphiclides podalirius. Next base: position 3,099,411 of record OW152819.1, read on the forward strand.
TTGTTTAAAAGTGAAATCAAATGGACAGTCATTTGCGTTGACTTGATGTTATAGATTTCAAGGCCCCGATATTTTTATAATTGAAACATTTTAATAAAACACTGTGTTTAAATGTCATATCCATAGATTATAAAGTTTCTGTAAAGTAACTTTCATTTTGATTGTTAACTATAGCTTCGTCGTGAGTATATTGTCACTACAAAGTAATGATGATAGTAGACTTTAGACTAGCGCTAAAATCACTATCACCGGTAGGAGGATAGACAAGCGACAACTCTCGTTAAAAAACTCATTGTAAAAATGTTTATTAAAAAAGTCTGAATGCCGAAAACTAGATGGCACCAAACATTGCTAAAGATGCACTATAGAAAGTAGGTAGGTATCGAGATGTTCGTGACTTGAGGATATCGGTGGATTAGGTCAGTGTCTAGAGTACCTAGACGTGTTTAGACCTGGAACACGTAGGTTTGAATGCCGTAGCGCCGAAAAATTCTAAACTATTTATGTACAAAATTTCATATTTTAAGATTCATCTTGAGTGCAATGACTAGTAATATAAAGAAAAAAATTATCATAATGAAGCATAGCATATTTGAAGTATATTCTTTATCATCATCATTTCAGCCTGTTTGAGTCCACTACTGACCATAGGCCTCCCTCATAGTGCCGCGAAATACGATCCCGAGGCACCAGCATCCATCGACTTCCCGCACATTTGCACCGTTAGTCACTCGATCTAATCGTCCTACACTACGGTGGCCAGTACGAGGCTGTCACTCAAGAACCTTTCTTCCTCATAGGTTATTGGTCCTACGAGCTATATAGCACTTCAACTGACTAAGCTATGTTATCCTACTGCGGATGTTGCGAACTCGCAGCATACTCCTAATATTTTGTTACACGTACGAGTAACAACTAATAAGTTACATGCCTAATATTACTGTAAAATAAGGTGTAATCATTTATGGAATAATTTCTCGCGTTAGAATTATTTACAGTTTATGGTATTCTCCCTAGGAGCAGTTTGCATAAGTTAGGTGACAAGACTCTAACGACTTTATTCTGTGCATAAAATTTCATGCCAAACACTGATCACTGATTACAGCAAAGCAAGTTATCACCACCCGCCAGTACATACACTTACGTAATCAATATATTTTCGCAGAATCTAATTCAATCATTATGTACTGTTTGGTTTCTGTTCACAATATTTTATTCAAAATATTTATTTGCAAACCAAAAAGACGGCTAGGCAAGATTTATTGTAGGTTATAAAATTAACTCGCACACAATATATAGTAAGAAATCCAATCATATTTAATTATAGTGAAAAGTATATTTTTTATAAACCCTTTATCTTACATTAACGTCATACTAGTGATTATTCGGATAATAAATCAAACAAGGTCACGTTTGCCTAATTATTGAGTTCAACCATCATAACTATTGAAGGCGTTCCCTCAAATAGTCGATTGGCTCGATTCTTAACGTTATGATTATTATCTTCGTTACTAGCGTGGGACGAAAATATTTAATATTAGACACCTACTCGCTTTCTTATATTGTTTTAAGTAATTGTTACAGCGGTGGTAGTGTTTTGACTATCAATAAGTGAGTGTAATGCTCCTATGTTGAATAAATACATTTGATTTTGATTTTGATTTTTACTTTAACCATTTGTTTAACATCGTTATAATAGAGGCTTAATTTCTAAAATATTTTTTTAATTTTTAATTAATTAAAAAAAATCTATAATGTTGTTATTGGTTGTTGATATGTACTCATAATTATTTTTCCAAACTCTTTTTCGAACGCGTCGTTTAGTTGCTTTTAAAAGAAATGAGGTTGGTACATTTTATGTAAAGTACCTTTTGAGTACAAGTGTTACTAAATTCAGGCCACTTCTAGGTCCGAGTACATAATAGAAAGATAGACGACTTTGTAACGAAGACCCTTTCACTTGAAAATATCCATAGACTAGGGGGCTTTAATTCTATACAACGTTATAGACCAAAAGTAAATAAAAACCTACTTTTCTACATGTTTTAATGTTCAATCTTTTCATACTTTTTCTACGTGTTTTAATAAATAAAAACCGTTAATTAAAAAGACCCATGATTTGAAGTCACTGGATATAAACAAATACTTTTGAATGAAAAAATAAAATCACTGCTGTCACGGTGGGAACTGCGTACGCACGTTTTCGGCGGTCGTGAGCGACGCTTCCCTCGCATACCGCCATCCCTTGACACATTCCCGCCATAGCGATATGCTCGTGCCCGTTTAATATATTGTCCTTTATTTTCACGCGTCAAAAGGTATGTATGGAACGCGGTACGATAAATAAGACATTCTTCAACATCTTAATCTTTACGTTTCCATTCAGCGTTGGATTTAATTTGCTTTCTTTTTTCTGGATGTGCCGCTTTTAGAATTATATAAATATAAAAGGTCGTGTCTACAGATATTTTTTCCAAATCGATAGTCGTGCTTTTGCATGTAAGAAAATCTAAATACAGACAATATTATTCGAAAATGTCACTTTAATAATTTTCTTATTTGGTTACTAAATCCTTGCTGTCGGCCCATGTTTAAAAATCTAAGATTCAGACTAGAAATGCCTATGAAATAGAGTTGTATAGGGGAGAAAAGCAGTTGTGAGCAGTTTTTTTATTCAGAATCAGAGAAAATTTTCGATTTAATGATGTAGATCAAAGATTAAACCAGTACCTACTGGCATAACCGAAAATCTGCTGAAAAAACCCGAACAAGCAAAAACATTTGTTGGCGTTTATGCTAGTATGTAGTATATTGCTGCATTGAAGGCGTTGTCTACGAAATCTGTTTTTAAATAATTTTTTGCTAAGGTTATCTACGACGCAGAAACCTTAGCAAAAAATAATTTACACAGCGGCGATTTTAAACTGTTTTTGTTATTTTATGTCAGGTGATTAAATTTAAAGCTGTAATTAAAAACTAAATGCCAATGGACGTCATGATGAGGCGTTAAGCAATTATCTGTCTCATAAAACTAACAAAAGACATAAAACAAACAAATATACTATATTTGATGTCATATAATGAAATGACATAAAATTGGTGCTAGTTGTGTTTTTATATGTATTTGTATACCCATAAAAATTTAAGTATCGGTTAATTTAAAATAAAATGTTAAAAGGTTGGAACATTATTATTCATATGATACGAATACGACCGTAAGTGACTGGTTTTAGAATTTTTGTCTGTCCGTCTATCAGTAAGTTTGTCTGGAAAAGGCTCCATAACGGCTCAACCGATTTCAAGTACAATTATGCAGTTTAAAACAAAAACAAAAACTTTAATTTAAATTTTCATATATTTAACACATCTTTCAGGGTTGAGAAGGTTTATATTTATCCATACTAATATTATAAATGCGAAAGTAACTCTGTCTGTCTGTCTCGCTTTCACGCCAAAACTACTGATTCGATTTAAATGAAATTTCGTACACAGATAGCCTAGAGCCTGAGAAAGGACATGGCTATTTTTTAATTGGAAAAAAGTGTTATAAAGTTAATAAAGTGTTATAAAGCTCGGCATAAGCTAGTATTTAATAAAATAAAGATTTATATAAAAAAATTTTTTTACATATAAATTTTATTAAAATATATAAATAAATGAATTTGTTAAGAAATGCTGTTTGCAATGAAGACAATAAATTCTATCGAAAGGATATGAAAATTCAAAGCGTGTTCATGCTTTGTGTGAGTAAAGATTATTTAATCTGCGTTAAGTTTCGTCATTTCCCGCTGATATGGAAAAGGATTCCGCTGCGTCACAGCAGTGATGTTGTACCAAACAATTCACGTCGTGGTATGAGGGTAAAAAGTAACGAAAAATAAACACAGGTGTCGGAATTCTCCCCGCGTGCCGCCGGGATCTAATTCGGAAGCGTGACACGTGTTAAGAGTATAAGAAAACAAGAGGCGATATTTAATGTCCTAATTGTTCTTAGCACCCTTAGTGTTTGCCTTCGTGATTCTCGTAAATACAAACTGTTAGGGAGCTCTTGAATGCCCCTCTGTGTAAACATGTAACGATCGGTAGTTTTAGTAGCGATATTCTCTCAATGCAGAAACGACGGAGTCGTTTAGTCCTTCCTTCGTCATTATAGTCGAAACCAAAACAGTGATTGGATGGAAGGAAGGTGCTCCGTAATATCTAGTCTACTACTCTACCTTCGGAACTCAAAGGTAGAGACTCTACCTTTGGTTTTTACAAGAGAAAGAGCAGCATTTTATAACATATGAGATTAGTGGAAAATGAACTGAAAGTTCCCCGGATGTAAATAATCACTGTCACCCATGAACATACATAATACTAACGGGAATGTCAAATTTTTAAGGAGTGAGCCACAATTATTTAAATAGTGTATGGTGGTCTTCTCATAGGCCTTCTTTCGTAGAGCAGCAGAAGCTGTAGTGCTTAAACTAACCAACATAAAAAAGTAAAAATTTAGATAGAAATATTTTAATTAGTCTCGGTTCATCAGCCTTTTCAGAGGCGATCCTGATCATGCCATTATCATGGTTGGATGAGAACACTAATTTGTGGGAAACCCAGTTCGTCCGTCCCAAAGTCCCCGTCCGAAAGCTTTATTAGCTCTACCTAGAGCTTTTTTATAACTGACTGAAGAGGTACAAGTCTTTCCACCCCCGATATAGGCCCTGGGAACATCGGTGGAGTTTTGTTCTCGCCCTTTATCCGCGAGGGTGGCTAAGGGTTGACATTTCACCTTGTAAGAAAAGGTCTTGCTTTAATACGCCCCAAGCCGGATGCAGAAACCGCCTTTAACCCAGAACGTTTCTACATCTGGCAATTTAGCTTGATCAAACAATCAAGCTAAATTGAACACAGCCCATCGGGATCCAAACCTGATGTGCTGATACGGAAAGAATTCATCCAGCATCTGAATTGTCGGCACGCCATGATACTTTTTAAAAGTAATTATCGATTATGAAGACGTATTATAAACGTGTCCAACATGTACAAAGATGAATGGCAACAGTTTCGGAGCGTGCGATCGACCGATGGTAATGACTCCGAAACACTCGTCCGTCTAAATTAGGCGAGCTACAAACGCAGGGATAATGAAACTCTCGTGACCGCAAGTTAGGAGCGCCATACAACTGCATGGATTTTTCCGAGTGTCTTCGTCCAATAAAGTTCTATCTAAAAAAATACTGATGCCGTTCTCTTATAGTTTACTCTGAAAATAATTCGGTCAGCAGTATGTTTCTCTTTTTTAACTATGAGAAAATATGTGATGTCGGCCATAATACACGTATGGTGTGATAGATAAACTGCATCTGAAGTTTCAAGTCACACATCCAGTAGCTTGCACAAATAAAAGCTCTCCTGCATATGCTTTGGCTAACCGTAGATTGTAATGAATAACAAGTCTATATAGCTGAGAAAATTCTCGTAGATAATCTCTATCTCTGTGGATATTATGGTAGGTATTTCTTAGAATGTTACGAGTAAGTCAATAGACTTACTCGTAACATTCTAAGAAATACCTATGATCATAACTACTTTTATTAATGCGAATATTACACATTGCATTAAAAGTAAGTTACAGATTTTATCGTGTTTTTAACCGTTTACGATTGCTGCGTGGATCGGAATAAAATTACTAATTTTATCGATTTCGGTAGTCCGGGGTAACAGTGAAACCAGAACGTCAAACATCTTAGTCCGGCTTGATGCACTGAATGATGTAAACTTGTAAAGCATTCGAAATGTCAGCTGTTTAAAATAAAAATCAACCGCGATAAAATCCGTAAATTAGTTTTATTAAAAAGACCCGTTATGTCCTTAAACACTCTAAAGTGTGGTGTCAGCACTCCCAGCCTGTGAGGACTGCGGATCGTGTCCCGGGGCGTATTCGGCGAGTTCGGTGCGTCCGCGGCACAACGTGGACCCGTGAGAATGTTACCATGTCGTTAGGGTCATACTTGTTGACCGGTGCATACCTCGAGTCCTGGTGGGATAGAAAACATCAAGCACAGTCTACTTTTTTATTTTATTGGCTTTTGCCACGAAGATTACAGCCAAGGAGTTGCAACCCTGATCAATATAGCATAATCGAGTAAAGTTACGATAATATGAAAAGCGAGAAAACCAATACATAGTTAACACAATCATTGAAGCTGTTATGATAAAAAGAGCATGTAGATCTTCAGCACTTTATATATTCCTTTTATAAAGGACAAGCTATAATGTAGGGTTAAAGAAATAACGAATTTTTACCAAAACGACAAATTATTACCAGCAATCAGTGAAGGCAGATAAAAAATGTTTCATATGCGTTCACTGCCACCATTAAGTTTATTTATATGAGTATATTTGGAAAAGGAGATTTGAGTTAATAATTTTTTTTTACAGCGCAAGTTCTTAAAAACCGTTAAGCTATTTGCAGCCCAATTCGTATTGTTAAGGGCTTCACCCTTGGGTTACGGTTGATGAATATACGTTAGTGAAACAAAAACTTCATTAATTATTTTTAATTACCGAAGTGTTCGTTGCCGGTGTTGGAATAGTTTTTTTTCGCAATCAAACTATTTCGAATTAGTCAAATGGGTTACGCTTTTTAGTAATTTACTAAGTGGGTAACTGAATTTATGATGAAAAAACCGTTATAGCCAAGTTTAGATGGAAACCGTATGTCATTTTTACGATATAGTAAGCCGTTATGGCCTTAAGCACGAAGCTGAGGATATTAATAAAAATGAAATTTAAAAAAAGTATGTGTGTATCTACTCATGTACGCATGCAAAAAGTTATTCTTCTTTATCTATTAAATTGGTTACCAAGCACACATGTCGATTTTTGAAGGTCGATGTGAGCACGCATGGTAACAATTTTATGGCCCATTTACACGATGCCATTTTCTTGTACATACAAGAGCAATAATTGAATGCAATAAATTGCGCGCAATAATTGACCATCAAGAATTGTAAGCAACAGTTTACACGCAGATATAGTAAAAAAAATTGAATGCGATTATTGTATGCAAGTCTTGACTAGAAATAATTGCAAGGGTCTTTTGTTTACACCTCTCATAATTTTTCCCACCGCGTCAAAAAAGTATAATTTCAAAAAGTGAAATTCCCTAATTTTATGACATTCGCGCACGATAAAACAAGGTTTTACCCCTTTTTGCTAGTGGTGGGCGTTCATAGTTTATCAATCGGGCTTTCTTCGGCCCGCACGGATCAGTGTTTGGCGCGAACCCTGTAGTGACGGGTGTCAGTGCGACCATTTTGCGCGCGTTTTTCGATAAATTCAGAGCACGTGATATTCTTTCAAAATATTTTGCTACGGTTGTCGTGCTTATTTATGGGCGAGAATCGGTATTATGGACACCGGTCGTGTTCCCGTTAATAAAATCCATTATTTATTTCTGGATGATTGGTTTTCTTTTAAAATTTCGATAGCTTAGTGTTAAAAGATATTTCACCGGATGTTCAGTGAAGAGGAAGATAAAAAGTTTTTTCTAATTAAGTTTAATTAGTAATATGAAAAGTTCCGTATGGATAATCCAATATATATAGAAACTTCTATAACTGTAAGTTGTTATAAAGTGTATATTTGAATATAAGTAAAGATAGTTTTTAATTTTATGTGTAATCCCATTTTATACCGAATTTAACGATGTTTATAACAACGCACTGAAAATAAAGAAAATCGTCATATAAAGTGAGTGAAAGCTCCAAAATATTTCTTATAATATATTATAATTATATGTGACGGAGATGATAATCTAATATATTATAATATTTTATCGTATTCAGAGCACGATAATGGTGAGAGATATTGTTTGCGACCAGAAATTCGAGGTTCAAATAGCAGTAGTTATAGATTTCAGGCTCATTACGAGCAAGAATCAGTGTAATTAAAAAAAATACAGGCTTGGCTACGTCATCTGACTAGGTATAAGATCGTGGGTTGAAAACCCAGCCACTTACACCAATGAGGTTTTTCGTCTTTCATACATGATCATCACTGCGTTAGATCAGTGGTCGTTGTTACGTCTGGCACTAGAAAGGAAACTCGATATGTGCATGGGATGGGTATTACTTTTTGCCTTGAAATGTTTTATAGTATAGTGTATATAATTGGACCCGATTGACGTAGTAGTCTGTTTCTTGCGCTAGAGGGTATGGGCTGGATCCCACTATTGTAAAATATTGTGTGATGTTGGATAAAAAAATATCTTGAAATAAGGTGTAAGCTTTAACCGCAGTCTATGTGAAAAGTTTAATGGAATGTATTGAATGTATATGGTTGAGACGGGCAACAGCTTGTTTTGGCGTAGAGTGGTGTTTATACTTTTGGGTTTTATAAGAAGATAGATGGCAATTCACCTGATGTTAAGTGATGACGGTCGCCCATGGACATGTGCCATTACACCCGTAGGGTTGCAGATGCGTTGCCACCTTTTAATAAAGTGGTTTGCCTAACCTACCAGGCGAAACGCAGAAGTATAACACTTCCACATCACGACGGTATTCTGTGAGGTACTGGTGCTTCCCCGGACGGACCTGCTCGTTCGTGCAACAGCGAAGACTATCGCGTGGCACTTAAATGATATTTTGGGTTTCTTGTGAGCTAGGTGAACACGGCCCATTGACCCTCTTATGATGTCAACTTGACATCGCAACTCGAGGCAGAGTTCCGGGGTGAACCTCTAATAACGACTTTTAACAGTCAGCTCTTTCATCACCTTCTGTCCTGTAGTGAGTGTGATTTTCGAATTGAGACCAATGACTCTGATATCGCCAGGAACCACTCCGAAGGACCCTCCGCCGCCGTACCAAGAGAGCGTCGCGCCTGCGCCCGAAGACGGCGAAGCGATCCCTCGCCATCAGGAAACGGTACGTTACGAGTAAGCCTGAACGTTGACACTGGCAGCACACGAATTTCGAAAGTGATGCGCCCACGTGGTATAATTAAACGTACTAATTAAACATATTAATTAAACGTTTTATTAATTAAACAACACATTAATTAAAGAGTTTTCGGCGGAAGTGGGCCTATTAGATAATTCGCATTAGCATTCCGATTTAGCGACCCGGTGAATTTCGAAACGTATAAGTTTTGCTGGAAAATTCTATATTAGTGCAATACCGGTAGCTGTGTTGCTATAAAATAGTTGTACAAAATATGGAGGACTATGTTAATAAATTAAACTAGATTTAGGTACTCGTCGGCAGGCTTTGTTATAATATAATCCTATTAGTCTACAAGATTTTTGCCCAGGATATTATTAATGACTAGTTGCTGTCCGCGACTACGTCTGCGTAGGATAGGCTGAAGGCGTGTAACATTCAGACAGAAAGACAGATATACATAAAATATATATATATATAAATTGTAGCCTATGTGTTATTGTGATGTACCTATAAGCTATATTATTGAAAAGTTTCATTAAAATCTATTCAGTAGTATTTGCGTGAAAGAAAACAAACATCCATACATATATAAAAACTTTCGCGTTTATAATATTAGTAAGGATATTTAATAATACAGGGAATACACTGTTACCGTTTTAAATTTCATTTAAATCCATTTGGCATTACTGCACAATAAAAGAAAGCAGTTCTTGTCTTTTATGAAGTTTACTCATCATTTCGCATTTTTAACAGGTTGCTTAGATTAGTGTTTGAAAAAAAAAAGTTAATTTTAAGGGACAAAATTAATACTATTATTAATTTTTAACTCCACACCATACTTTCCGAACCAAATGTAACATAAAACATATTTGACAGGCTCTAATGCAAAACTGGATTTAGTTTAATGATGCTCCGTATGTGCTTGCTTTAAATCATCTCGCTAAATAACATAATAACAGCGCTGTCCGCCGGCACCGCACAGATTAATACCGATTTCACGCAATAATTCACACCAAATCGACTTTCCATACATAAAAGCATTGTAATTAATTTATGTGCACATTCGATCGAATACTATATGTATAATACCAACAGTCGTAAAAATGATAATTAAATGATTTCTTGTTCCTCGTCGACATTTTATCTTACTCGCATGTTATCAAGTTTAACATTTTACTTTATGACCCATCGTCTATAATGAGATGTTATTTAGTTCGAAAAGGCGTAAAATTTAAACTAATTAAAATACATCAATTGTTCGTTAGTGCCATTATAATTTTACCTATCAATTGACAGCATGCAATATAATGAACGAGAAAGTTAATGAAAAAAAAGTTGTCTGTTACGAATCAATTTTTTTTAATATGAGAAGGTGAAAAGCGAGCTGGCGGTTCACCTGATGTTAAGTGATAACCGCCGCCCATGGAAATTTACAACACCCGTAGGAAACTTTTTTTTTTATTATTTGCCCAATGAAAATAAAATAAAAATGAAAGCGATTATGAATAAAAAAAATCCTGCACTAATTTAGGCAAGAAAAAGTGAGTGTTAACTCACTTTGTCGTGTCTAAATTTGCATAAATATCAATATGGGCAATGAACACTATGTCATATTGCTTATAGGTAAACTGTTGCAATAACCTTATTAATTTTAATGTTTCGATAAGTATTAATACTAGTTGTAGAAGTAGTTGATCCAAATTATTGGTTCAGATTTGTCCAAGCAACTAATCCACTTTTAGGACGACCCACCCGTGTGCGAGGTGCTAGACTTACTGGCCCACTGCACGATCAGCCGGAGCTCTGATGAGAGCCGCCAATCGGACGTGGAGTACGCGGAGGTCGAGGAAATGGGCCTGTGGCACTCCACGCCGCTGCCGCACCGGCACAAGTCCAAGATATCACTCACGTGGGTGCTCAAGGACGGGATAGACGGCACGAAAGCGAAACGCGACGACGGAGGCAAGGGCGCGGGCTACTTGAGCAAAAACTGCAGCCAGGCAAGCGACGGGCGCCTCGTCGCGAAGTACAAAGCCCACGTGAGCAGGGTTGTCGGCCGCAACGAGAATTACCACAACCTGAGGCTCAGGGCTACCTGCGACGAGCTCGGCCGCGAGTCCTGCTCCGATACAAGCGGCACTGAGGAGTACGCTAGGCGGAAGCACCGGCACAGGCACAGGAGGAAGAAGAGACGCGAGCCGAGGTTCGGCTACGACATCAGGGACTTGGATAGCTTCTTGAGCGCGGTAAGTTTTAATATTAATCTCAATATTAAAATCAAAAAAATGTTGTTTTTACGTGGCTCTATCAAGCTATATCACTCCAGACGTATGCTATAATATGTCATGTAAATATGTGCGTATATTTCTGTAGGTGTATTTAGGGAATCATCACCTAGTGTTACATAAAAAAACGAACAGTCACTTATAGTAAAAAGTATATTACATCATATTTGTAAACCACCGGTTGATGAGAAATATAAATTGTCTGTGGTTGGTTGTATAGTTGTTACATTGGCAGACTGTCGCTCTATCATTACCTGCGCGGTTGCACAGAAACTGCATAGGGAAACGGAAGCAGAATGCGCGGACGCGGACTTGCTTCTGCATTTCTGGTTATGTCACTGCGTTATTAGAAGACAGCCGTGTATGGATGCTGCATCCGATACCATCAAACTGTCAGTGTAGAGTCTACATTTACGATTTCTGCGCTCGTAGAGTTTGAAATAAACTTTAATAGTTATTAATAATCTTTTTTCTGTAATTATTGTATTGATAATAATAATTTATTCCTCATCATAATCCACAGTAGTGACTATAAACTTAAGACAAATTATAAAATTAAGACACAGAAACACTTGAAAACTGAAACATAATAATAGATAGATTATGGTGGATTAACATTTGAACTAGGACGAATCTTGTATTTCTGTATTATGTCTCAAGTAATCAACCCTCCACCCCGTAAAACGATCTTATAAAGGAGTGTACATAATTACAAAAAAAAAGTATAAAACTATATCATCATTGTAGTTCCGATACGCTTGCTTATTGTGCAGAAACGAAAACGAAATAGAACGGGACTTTACCTTAACTATTATACTGACGGACGACTGTGAAATATATTCCCAGTAAATAACCATTCCAATTTGCTGTTGTAATGTTAGTAGTAGACCCCCGCACACAGTTTTTGAAAAATTAACGCCCTGGACTTATCTAGGCTGGTGCAAAAGCGCTGGTTCTTTATCAGGGTTCTCGGCACCATATCGCATGAGCTAGGTTCGTTAGATAACATGCAATTTAGTTAATACTAGTGGTCGCCTAGTGGTCGAAATTCGACCTTTTTTTTATACATGGTAGAATCTATAATATTTTCTTTGTGATTTAATGTTATTTTTTTAGATAATTAAAAAAAATATTATTAGTATTCTGCACTCCCTCTCTATACAAACTTAAAGTGTGGAAAATTTCATACTCCTCCGTCCACTCAATTTTCGTAAAAAAAGTACCAAGATTTGCATCATGTATTGATTAAGCATTGTAAATATTTAATCGTTCAATAATTTATTAAATTATTTACTTGTAACTTTCAAAAGATACCGCTTTCTCCAAACAAAAACCTTAAAAACTGTATCGAAAGCAGTCTGTTAAAACTCTCCTTAAACGCGTTCATAGAATCTATCGCCACAACAACGGAATCATAACTGGCCGATGCCTTAAACATTAACACGTCAGAGCAACAAACCTAATTAATGTTAATAGTTTTTCCAAAGTTTCCCACGTGATGTAAATCGGACAGTGTGTAGTGGCTAACTGGCGATTGTGTATTTATTCAACATTATTGCGCGTAATGCTATTGAAAAAAAAAAATAACTTTTATTAAAATCCAACTTGAATAGAGAAAAATACAAATTTGGAATGGAATATAAATGTTTTAAAGGCTTATATCTATTTCGATTTTTTTTAATTCTTTAATCTATTTAACACGCAAATCCCAATTAGCATTATGTGTATAGTCTTCTAAAGTCTGATTCGTTATATTTTGTAATTAGTTTAAATCAGGCCGGTAGGTGACCAAAAATCACACGAGTTTATGCAGTCTTCGTTTGCAACTAATTAGCCTACATGATAAATAAACCATTAATTAAGGACTTTCTATTAGTCAATCCACAGATAGTGCCTTTTTCTATGTTTTCTGTACACAAACTGTGTATATTAGAAAGCACTTTCAAAGCTCCTGCACTATATTTAGAGGAGAAATCAAGTTTTAATTTAAAGATATAGTAATTATTGAGACAAAAGTTGGTCCACCCAACTATATCTTAGAAGATCTAGTTCTTAACAAACATAATAAGTATTAAAATTTATAACATAACAAATAAATAATAAGTATTAAAATGTATATTAAAACATACCTCGCTACATTTTCATTGTTACTTAATAAGGCTGTGGAGCGAGAATGCAACAAAACAATTTCACCATATGTTACATGATCGTACGTTCGGCGAATAATTCGAAACTGGCAAACTGGTCGAAAGCCTTCCTTTAATAACGAAACCTCACAATAGCAAGCACATGCGTGGGAACGAATTACCGCAAGCGACTTTAAGATATAACATAAGTAACCGACATACACATGTTTTGTTATGACATAATTTATTTACACATTAAATACCATTATATCTATAATATTATGATTTAAACCAAAAGAGTTTTTATAACACGTATGATTGATGCCTTATCTTAGCAGGTCGTAAATGGTTATGTAGTGTTTGGTGGTAGAATAATAAAATTGATCATCATTATCGTTTGCTTCATACCAAAAACCACGTCGAAATGATTTTCAACTACTACCTACTCATTAACAAAAGAGGCTTTATATTAAAATTAAGTATTAATAAAATACTAAAATGGCTTAACTGACATTTGATGTATGTACCGACTAGTTGAGGATGAGTTCGTGTTCGCGAAAGTATTCATTAAACATTGATCATATACTTGAGGGGTAAAAATATAACTGCCCTACTATATCAAATTCTTCAACTAATTTCAGTTTATCATCGCCTCTAAGAAGTTAATAAGCCCTGTCCACACCATACTCTATACCATCATAAGAGCCTAATCATAATTACCTATACGCTTCGATTTCGCAGGGTTAGCAAAGCATATTATGTGCCTACATTTCTTTTTCGCTTGCTTACCGAGTGTTATTTCTATTCGTGCGGTACGACTTTCAACATTCATCTTAATATTCAGACAATTTACACAGAACTATAGAGAATTCGCCTCATGAGGAGATTTTAGGTTTTAGGAGGTTTCCGTCCGTCCCATCTAACAAACCGTAAAAAAATCATTTTGTAGTTTTTGAATTTATAGCATTCAGGCAGAGAGAAAAACCCGTGACGTTTTATTTTATAAAATGTAGTTGTGTATGTGTCCAATTCACCATAGAATATGTTCATAAAGATAATATGGAAAAGTACATTTTTAAAAGAAACTTGTTTCCTTCAACATTTTAGCCTATTTATATATAACTCACTACACTTAATGAAAATCTTTCGCCTAAAATATAAGAAATATTAGTTGATGAGTTTGTATTGCATTGTATATATTTTTGTAATACAACGAAACCGTAAAGGATTGAACTAGCGACGTAGAGTTAACCAGCCCAGTAATCTCTCTTAAAGCACCTGTATTACTGAGTGATAAATATTATTTATAAAACATTAATATCCAAGATGTCCGAGAAATCATTATGATTAACCTCGTTTACTCACCATTTGTATTACCTGAACAAATAGCACACCAGATGTACTATGAATGTAGTTAACAGTTATTAATTTCTTACACTAATGTAGAAAATCAATTTCTCTACAAAGACACATAAATTTCCCTACAATTCAAAGTTAACATTTAAACTGTAACCAGTGACATAAAGTACGTAGGTTTTGAATTCTTTATCTAGGCTAGTAATTCAATAGGAATCTAAACATACTTTTATCGATTGATCTAGCTTATTATTACACAGTTTTAGTTTTGTCATCTAGGCCACATACTCGTCCCAGGCGGGAATCGAAACCACTATTCACGGCAGCGAAGTCTATCGCTTAGCAATTCCGCCAACTGGGTCGTCAAATAAAAAAAAAAACAATTTTTAATAACGAGAAACGAAACCGACTTCAAATATCTCGCTCTGTATTCATTTTATAATCGATTTTCAGGAGTTCCCTAGTATTTCCGGAGCCCAAGATCCAATACCAATGAAATTAATATGGGATAATATGGGGAGCACCAGCTTTTAAATAAAAAAAGAATCATCAAAATCGGTTCACTCGGCAAAAGTTCCGAGGTAACAAACATAAAAAGAAAACAGTCGAATTGAGAACCACCTCCTTTTGAAGTCGGTTAAAGTGGCAGGAGATTGTTCGATTCGCATGCGTGTAATTTTGATTTAAAGGCAATTTATGGTCGAACAATTAGCTAAGCAGTCACCAAATTCTATTAATTCTGGATTGTGGCTTGTAGCCACAGTTGAATTATTCAGAACTAGCTGCTGCCCGCGACTACGTCTGCGTAGAATAGGCTGAAGGCGTAACACTCAGACAGAAAGACAGATATACATAAAAATATGTAATAACTTATAGCCTATGTCCTATTCTGATGTATAAGCTATATCATTGTCAAGTTTCATTAAAATCCATTCAGTAGTATTTGCGTGAAAGAGTAACAAACATCCATCCATACATACAAACTTTCACCTTTATAATATTAGTAAGGATGCAAAACATTTTCGATAAAATGTTACGATGACAACATTTGATTTGATTGATTGCAAAACAAAATAAAACTCCATAAAATCCGTTGTGATTGCAACTTACATGTTAAATGGCCAAGATGACGATAGTCTCCAAACATCTTCAATGAACATAATGTTCGTATTAGTATCCTTAACTGCGGTAGAGCGACACAAATTTTCGCTGTTGCACGAATGGTCTGGTCCGTCCGGGTTAGTACCACGACCTCACAGAAGACCGGCGTTAAGTGGAAGTGTTATATTTCTGCGTTCGGTGTGCCTTGGTGGCACTATCTTCCCCGCTTCCTCTATAATATTCACCAATGATAGTGGAGAATCGCCCCCTTAATATTTATTTGGTTAATACACTCCATATATTTATCCCCGTAGCTGTATGCAGTACGCATAGCAGACTATGGACTGGAATGCCCCTTGATGTATACTTATGTATGTCGCAGTTTTTTCTAGGAAGTATTAAATGTTTGACAACCATGTTGTTCTCCTTAAACAATGCAGGAATAATTATAATGTAGTTTTCTGGTAGTTCTTTTAGGTAAGCACGTGAGCGGGGAAATCCAATAAAAGCTGAGCGTAGTTTCACATTGCTATCAAAATTTAGTCGTTTCATAATGGTGTTCGTCTTCCGGTCCGATAACTATTATAAGGTGGTGAGCCAACTTATAGGTTGGCGAGGCAGTCTATCTTACTATTGCGCGTAGTACGCCATTAGGTTTGAGAATTTTGGTTAACCCACAAAAATTTGCCTACCCTCACCCATGGAGACTGCAGCATTCGAAATGTAAGAAATGGAACAATTTTATTTTTTTTGCGTCAACACATGAAAGCATTAAATAATGCAATTATATTAAGCTGTTTATCGCAGTTGGAGGCTACCTTGTAGTGCTGCTTCGCAATTCATTCAGAAATAACTGTAACATAATTCATTTGCATGCGCCTACGAGCGTACTTTACCGCAAATGCTTTGAATGATTTTGAACTCGCTCGTGAACCACCGTCATTACTCATTTCTGCAATATTATTGTGACATCGTAATGTAGGATGTACGGCAACATTACGTTTGAACTGAACAAGTCGCGCAAGCCGCTATTAGCGACTTTATCACAAAGGTGCAAAAGCTACATTTGCTTTCGAATGCACATAATTTATGTGATACGTGCACTGCCCGTATTTTTTGTTTTTACTCCGTAAGTATTATAGAGATGCTTACATCAAAATTCCTACATTCTAGCAGAAACTATTACTTGTTGAGACACTTCCATAAATGTAGAACAACTAAGTATGAGCGATGTTCAGGTTACTACTATAATATTATGAATCTATATAGTGTGGTAAGCGGGCGTGGCAAATAACAACTACGTAAATAAGTCCACACTATGTATTTAAAGTTCAAACAGAGCACAAGCGAAGTACAGACGTGAGCACAAGAGAAATAGAAAGTTAGAATAGAGGCAAGAAACAAAGGAAAGGCGATAAAAACATAAAAACAATAAGCTGTGTATAAGCACTCGCGTAACTATATCGTAAGGAAGCTGAGACATGCATTCGCCGTCGCGGACGTGATGGCACTGTTGGCCGCCGGCCGGCGCCGGCGCTTGCCTTCTCGCTGCTTCGAGTATGTCCTCTCTTTCCTACGCCGCGCCCTTTGTTGACCGCGCGCGCGGCGTAGGAAATTTCCATATATGGTCTCCTCACACTCCCCCACCGAGACCGTTGCTTGCTACGGTCGATAGTAATCAGGGAATCGTACTGATCGACCACTGCTTGTTTTTTTAGTAGTAGCAGGTTCTGGGCTCTCCGGTGTGGGTTCGTTGGGTGGAGGATGCTGGCTGGGACTTCTGCAATCGGCATCTTTTGTAATATACGCTGGTTTGAGCCTGTCTATTGAGATGGTATTCTCTTTACCTCTGATGTCGATCTTAAAGGTTTTGTTGCCTCTTTGTATGACTTTGTAAGGGCCTGTGTATGGAGAATCTAATGCTCGCTTTGCTGGTCCTTGTCGAAGAAACACGTAGTCAGCGTAGTTGAGGTCTTTGGGGATGTAGAAAGGCTTTTGAGCGTGTCGAGTACCTGGTACAGGAGTCAACTTCGATATGTGGTCCCGTAGTCTGGCTGCGAAGTCTGCGTAGTCGACGGTAGTGTCCTTCGTAGGCTCAAAGAACTCACCAGGCAGGCGTAGTGGCTCCCCATAAACCAGTTCTGCCGCTGAACATTGCACGTCGTCCTTCCAGGCGCTGCGGATGCCCAGCAGCACTAAGGGTAGGACTTCAGTCCAGTGAGTGTTGGTATGGCACATAATTGCTGCCTTCAATTGCCGGTGAAGCCGCTCGACCATCCCATTACATGCTGGGTGGTACGACGTAGTCGGACGGTGCTCGGAGCCGATGATTGCTGACACGGCGCGGAACAGCTCGGACGTGAACTGTGCGCCCCTGTCAGTGGTGATCTTGTTCGGGCAGCCAAAGCGGGCTACCCAACCCCCAACAAATGCTCGTGCGCAGGACTCTGCAGTGATGTCCGGCAGTGGATATGCCTCAGGCCAACGTGTGAAACGATCGATGACCGTGAGGCAGTGCCTGTAACCAAAAGAATATGGTAATGGCCCTACTATGTCCATATGGACATGGGAAAATCTTGAGGAAGGAGTGGGAAATGGAGATATGGGTGATGTGGTATGGCGTGAAATTTTGTTTCTTTGGCAATCTGCGCATTCTTTTGCCCACTGACGGCAATCTCTTTTGATTCCTGGCCAAACGAATCTTTGCGTCACCATTTTAGTTGTCGCCTTGGCACCGGGATGGCTCAGTCCGTGGATTGCGTTGAAAACTAGTTTTCGAAAAGCATCAGTCACATATGGCCTTGCGTTTGCTGTTGATATGTCGCAATATATAAAAGAGTTGACATCAGGTAGTTGGATCCTCTTTAAATTGAGTCCAGATCCGTGCTGCATCAGGTCATTCATTTCAAGATCCATTTTCTGAGATTGTGCCAAAGCTTCGTAATCTATGGGCTTGCGAATCTCCTCCACTCTGGATAGCGCGTCCGCTACGACATTGTCTTTTCCCGCTATGTACTGTATGTCGGTGCTAAATTGTGATATAAAATCCAAGTAACGAAACTGTCTCGGGGAACATTTTTCTCTTGCGGAGTGGAATGCGTACGTTAGAGGTTTGTGGTCTGTATATATGATAAATGCCCTGGCTTCGACCATGTGGCGGAAATGCCGTATAGCCTCGTATATGGCTAATAGCTCTCTGTCATAAGGGCTGTATTTCTTTTGCGCTGGCTTAAGCCGCCGGGAGAAGAATGCCAGGGGTTCCCAGGATCCACGATTTACACGCTGCTGTAGTACTGCACCAATTGAAACGTCTGATGCGTCGGTGTGGATGGCAAGTTCAGCATCAGGATTCGGATGTGCTAGATTGGCTGCGTGGGACAAACCTTCCTTGCATGCTTCAAATGCTTCCGACATCTCCTTCGTCATGTCAATCTCCTGTGAGGCCTTCTTCTTAGGTCCGCTAAGTACTAGGTTCAGCGGTGATTGTAGAGCTGATGCACCTGGTACGAATCTGCGGTAAAAGTTGAACATCCCCAGAAACCTTCGGAGCTCCTTCACTGTCTTGGGGATGGGATATTCCAAAATGGCCTGCACCTTTGACGGTAATGGTCGAATGCCTTCAGATGATACTTCATGCCCAAGGAAAGTGATGGTCGATACTCCGAATTCACATTTAGCGGCGTTGATTAGTATTCCGTAGTCTGTTAATCGTTGGAATAACTCACAGACATGTTGCTGGTGTTCTTCTTCAGTTGCGGAAAAGATCAGGATGTCGTCCAGGTAGCCGTAACAGTTGTCCATGCCTCTGAGTGCTTCGTCTATAAAGCGCTGGAACGTCTGTGCCGCGTTCCGGAGTCCATACATCATGTATGGGAACTGAAACAGTCCGAACGGTGTTATAATAGCTGTCTTGGGTATATCAGCTGAGTGGACCGGAATCTGGTTATATGCTTTGACCAGATCCACTTTGGAGAAAACTTTACTCCCAGATAATTGTTGAGCAAAGTCCTGTATATGCCGAATAGGGTATTTATCTGGGATAGTACGGGCGTTTAAAGCGCGGTAATCACCGCATGGTCGCCAGCCGTCATCCTTTTTAGGAACTAAATGAAGCGGAGACGACCATGAGCTCTCGGACCTGGATGCTGTGCCGTTCCGCAGCATAGCCTCAAACTCCTTCTGTGCGATCTTGAGACGATCTGGTGGCAGGCGTCGAGGTCTACTAGATACGGGCGGTCCAGGCGTGGTGCGGATATGGTGCATAGTATTATGCTTGACTTCCGTAGGTGTGCCTGAAGGGCGAGTGATATGTGGGTAGTTGCGTAATATTTCTAAATACCTGGAGTCCCCAATTGTCACCTTCACCGAAGATATAGCCTCTATACCAGGTTGGGCTGGCACATTAACGGTGAGCGAGGTGTGGTTGTCAATCAGGCGCTGGTTTCTGCAATCAACTAGTATATTATAGTGTGATAGAAAGTCAACGCCTATGATCGCTCTTGCCACGTCAGCAACCACGAAGTTCCAGGTGAACGCTCGGCGTAAACCCAGATTAAGCTCCAAGCGAACCGAGCCGTAAGTGTTTTGTATTGTCCCATTTGCTGCAAACAATTCATAATTAGTCTTCGTACGGTGCCCTCTAAGCGCTGTGCGCGGATACACGCACAAATCTGATCCTGTGTCAACTAGGAAAAGTACCTTAGAAGTGTTGTCCACTACGAAGAGGCGGCCCGGTTTTGATTGGCAGTCGTAGGCCGCTAGTTCCGGCTGCCGTTGAAGTTTTCCGCCTTAGGGTGGCTGCAAGGCCTGGTGCAGCGGCTTGCTTTGTCACCAAATCTGTTGTGATACCAGCATATTGTTGTATCCCTCGGCTTGGATGACGATCGATCTCGACGACGGAAGGGTGTTCTGCTTCTTCTACGACTACCACCGTCTCTGCTGTGTGATCTTGATGGCTGCGCGTGGTACTGGACTTTTAGTGAAGCTATTTCTCGTGTTAATTCTGCCATTTGCTTTGCCATCTCCGTAATGTAGCTTCTACAACCTAACGCACAAACCTGAGGTGCCTGTGGTACTATGTCATGTACCTTGTCCGCTAGGTCGGCCAACTCATTCAACGTGGCACTAGGTTGCGACGCGATAACGGTCTGTAAACTGGTAGGTAACCGGCTGGTCCACACTGTTTTCAAAAATTCTTCCGTCACAGTTTTACCGGCTAGCGTCCTCAAATGTCGCAAAAATTGTGATGGTTTCCTCTCACCTAGTTCCTCGTGTTTCAGCAGTTGCAACAGCTTTTTTTCTTGCGAAGCTGACAATCTCACTATAAGCTCGTTTTTCAGTTCTAAATATTTATTTTCCGCTGGAGGATTATTAATAATTTCTTTTACTATCACAGCATATTGATGTTCCAATTGCCCAATTACATAATTAAACTTTGTTGAGTCACTCGTGATTCCAGACAAGGAAAATTGTGCCTCCATTTGCGAGAACCATAAGGCGGGTTCCTCTGGCCAAAATGGCGGCGCGCGTACAGAAACTTTAAACACTGAACCGTTATCGATGTTGTCGGTTTCGATGCCTGTAGGTCTGCCGCTTATTACTTTACCGGATCTATTTGCTTCCATTGTGTTTTGCGTTGTTCACTCGTAAATAACAGTCGATATTGTCCAACGTCGGGGTCACCAGTATAGTGTGGTAAGCGGGCGTGGCAAATAACAACTACGTAAATAAGTCCACACTATGTATTTAAAGTTCAAACAGAGCACAAGCGAAGTACAGACGTGAGCACAAGAGAAATAGAAAGTTAGAATAGAGGCAAGAAACAAAGGAAAGGCGATAAAAACATAAAAACAATAAGCTGTGTATAAGCACTCGCGTAACTATATCGTAAGGAAGCTGAGACATGCATTCGCCGTCGCGGACGTGATGGCACTGTTGGCCGCCGGCCGGCGCCGGCGCTTGCCTTCTCGCTGCTTCGAGTATGTCCTCTCTTTCCTACGCCGCGCCCTTTGTTGACCGCGCGCGCGGCGTAGGAAATTTCCATATATGGTCTCCTCATCTATTTATTTTTTTATAAAACTTGTTACATATCAGATAAATATAGAAAATGTAACTTTTGCACAACTAGAAAATACTGAACTTTATCCTCAGACATGATCTGCAATTATCGAATATATTTTTATATTTTTTTTTTTTTTTATTTCTTTACTATTTAGCTTTGCATCACCTATGCCCTATTGGATACGAAAAACTACAGTTTAGATTTTTAGTATCTACTTATATGATATTGAAACTACATAGGATTAAACGAATATACATAAGGAATTGCCACATATGTTTTGATGTCATGATAGAGAAGTGATATTTATTGCAGCTCTATAAATTACTTAAATGAAAGTGAAAAATATTTCTAGCTCACATTAAAATTTGCAGAAAATATCAGAATATTAATAATTTGTTTTTATATCAAAATCAAATAATTTAACGCAATGCCCTCACGCTCACGGTAAATTTCGTCTCGCAGAAATACAACGAAAGCATACCTCAAATAGTATGACGCGAAATTCGTTAACCGCGAAATTGACTCGAAATTGCACGCGACATAAACGGCGTTATTAACACGGGGTATTTTCGCGGGGCCTAAATCGACAGTTAGACCTTATTGATCCCCACCAGTTCGGTTGTAATTTTACGAAATTACAGTTTATGGCTGTATGGTATTATTCACATTTTATTTTTTTTCGGATGATATATGTACGTCGTGATGAGACCGACGGCTAAACTCTTTTAGTTTACAAGAAAGTTAATATGTCTTCGTAAAGTTAGAGGACAGTACCAAAAATCTTTGCACCGGTTACAATGTTATACGATACTCCTATTGAAAGAAGAGGCGTGAAAAAATGGTTTTTCGTTGCCCACGTAATTTGTCTGTTGACTTTTGCCCTTTTGATCACCTGGATTTTAAATGATGTAGCTATTTGAAATTGAGAACGCTCCGTTTCTTTATCGGCGCCAAGTAGCCACCATCTTGTTTATTTCGAGACATCAAAATAGCTATAAGACTGTTAGAACGCTATTAGTTGCTTTCACCTTTCATATTTTATTGTTCTTTTCCGTTCTACTTAATTTGACTTTCAATTAATCAGAATAACATTTAAAAAGGATAACGGAAGTTGATTAAAAAGACTGATTCCGATTTAAATCGATTAGATTTTTTAATTATAATATTGTAAATAGCTAAACATAGATGATTCTCTATTAATGTTTGTAAATTAATATTATGTTCCGATAGCAAAATAGTATTTAGTTTATTATTTATGGTTTGAATCCGTCAAGCGCGGCGCCCACCATCTGTTACTTTAGGATCAATTAAGCCTTTGTGAGGAGAAACTTATACAAACGAGTTATATCAAACAGAATTATTGTTATAACTATTTATGGACTGCATAGAGTATATGAATTGTGCATAATAATTATGTACAATGAGACATAGGTACCCAAAGTTATGAATTAAAAGTTTTTACTGTAGTAAAGCTACGCACCGGTTTTACCTGTTAAACGAAAGAGAGCGGAAATATTTATACTTTATTATAATGGTGGATGTGGTTTTAGAGACTGGTGTCTATAAAAACCACTTAATAATTAGGTAACGCAATTGGTAGTTTACCAACAATTCTATAAAAAATCTCTTAAAAATTATGTGAAGCAGTAGGTATCTATCTAGTTGGCCGCCTATTTTTAAAAGGAGAAATATGAGAATATATTTTATTGAAATTTTTCAATGCAGGGTCCCTTTCTGTACAGAATTTTCGTATCTTGTACACAATCTTAGTACATTGTAATTATAATGACCTTATTGTACAACAAAGTACAGTAACAGCCTATAGTGTCCCACTGCTGGGCAAAGGCCTCCTCTGTCCAGACGGTATCAAGGCATAGTTCACCACGCGGCCCCACTGCGAATTGGCGGACTTCACATACATTATCTTCGAAATAAATTTTTTAGTTATTATTTCGAAAATATGCAGGTTTCCTCACGATGTTTTCCTTCACCGCAGAGCACGTGATAATTCGGCACCGGGGATCGAACTCAGTTTGATCGAGTATATTGAATTAAAGGCGAGCGCCCGGCCACTGAGCTATCACGGCTATACAACAACCAACTATCATTATCGTAAAACAAGTCTAGTTACGATTTAAATGATATGATGATAACCAATCCGAAAGCGAAAACCAATCTTTTAAAACTGTTAAATAAAAGTAAACATATAAAAAGCCTTAAGGACAACTAAATTATTTTTTTAAAAACCGCTAAGCAATGAATAAACCTTATTTCCAGGCCACGATAGACCGTCCGGGTAACATACCGGTGGTTATAGCGTTCCCCACAACGCTGTACCAAACGCAGAAGGACTGCCAGCGGGAGCTGACGCTACCGCTGGGCACGGTGGTCAACGCCGTGTTCAAGAACCAGCAGTGGGTATACGCGCAAACTCCGCATGGCCATCAGGGCTACGTGCTGTACAGCGCTTGCTTGCCTCTAGGGATACTGCCGAACAGGTGAGCTACGCTATCTTCGAAGTAGCTGATATTTGTGTTTTTTTACATTTAGGTAAAACATTGTATTAGGGGCCGCATTGTATGAGAGGCCTTTGGACGGGGGCAGACTGATTTGAAATCTAATGGAACTGAGAAATTCCTGGTATTTAAAAATACGTGGTAATGTTTTTGGTTGCTAATTAGGAAAATAAATATGATTAGACCTTGGGTTATTATTTTACTGTGATTTTTGTATTTGTAGTTTAGGTACCTTTAAAGGTTAAAATGAAAATATAATACGAAAATGTACGTTTAATGCATCTCGTAGTGAGCTATTTAACCGTTATATTCGATACAGAATGGAAACCCATATGATGCCCAAATGTTAGTACGTACTGAAGCCGCGGCTATTTTTTATCTTTTTATCCTTTTAACCCTTTTTTTTTCCAATTAAAAAATATGTGCCTTCTTTGTCTCTTTGTTTGTTTGTTTCTAAAATTGTATTTATTTTATCGAATTTCTCTCATCAATATATTGTAAAAATATATCGTTGAACCGAAATATTTTTTGTTCGTTTTTCTGTTCTTTTCTCTTTGTTTTTATGTAATTAAAATATGTAATAATCTTTACTTTTTTTTATTTTATATTCTAATATTTATTATAAATAAAGTTTCGTAAATTATTATGTGCGGGCCGCCAAAAAATTTGAAATACAAATTGGCCCATTGATTAAAAACATTGCTCACCCCTGCTCTAGACTACCTGTGTACCAAATTTTATTTAAATCGGTTTAGTAGCATGAAAGCGAGACACACAGACAGAGTTACTTCCGCATTTATAATATTAGTGCGGATTTCTTTTACATTTTCAGGACTTCCGTCCAGAAGAAGACCCCATGCTGGGAGAGCAGCACCGACATATACCCGCGCCCGTGCGGCAACCTAACGGACACGGAGAAAGAGAAACTGCGCGGTCGCACGCGTTCAGAGACACGCGGCCGAACGCGCACCGCAAAAACCCCGAAGGCGTCGTGCGCGGAAAAGGAGTTTGACTCGCTTTACCTAAAAACTAAATCATTCTGCTCCAATATTGACAGGCTGCACGAGAAGGAGAACGTACAGATTAAAAACGGAGTGAGGAGGCAAACGTTGCTAGTTGTCAACAGTGATTATGGCGGGAGCGTGTTGAATAAAACATTATCTGTGAGCAGAGGCGATGTCGTGACTTTAGTTCAAGGTGTTAGCGGGGAAACCGACGTGGATTCCGAATGGTTTTACGTGAGGAAAAAAGATGGCAGCCAAGGTTTTATACCGGCTGTGGTGGCCGGGCACGGCTATATCTGATTGCGTGTAATACAATAACTGTCACTTTTGTGTAACTGTGAGTCATTCCAGAAATTTAAAATTATTAACCCTTACTCGTTAAAAATTGTGACATAGTTTTTGAAGACCCGAAGTAGCGTATATACAATTTTAACCGACCAAATACAAGCTGGATAGAATCCGTAAAAATGTCTAACAATAATTTAAGATTACCTTCAGCGCCAATTTACCTTTATGTTCACTTTCTGTCAGAATAATCATTAACCGGTTTCTACCTAAAAGTTACATGTTCTTATCCTTTTCCTATTCTTGGGAAAAAAGTATGTATGTACAAAGTTAATGAAAGATCACGTCATTAGTAGAAAAAAAAGTTCTTCCGCCTCTCGCTAGACAGTTTTAGGGCCACGTAGCAGAGGCCCCTGCTAAAACTGTCGCCTTTCCGACGAGATCATATAAAACAAACCCAAATAGTGTATAGTTTTTGTTTCTATATTTGTTTTCTACTTATCATTTCTAGAACATTGTACAACTTGAGATTGAATAACATTGTACTCTACTTATTATTGTTCATTAGTAAATAAAACTTACTACCACAAGGTTTTCAAATGCTGCAACCAGTATACTCATATCACTATTTAATTATTTTTTCCTTTAGAATTACGCACTGGCAGCGGAATCCGTTTTTTACCCCAAGTCAGCACATGCAATAGTATTAGTTAATTGCTATTTTAAGTACGGATTGTGAGCCAAAAATGTTCAACTTGTATGGACAATGCGTAATGAGAATAGCACTCGAGGGCTGGGAAGGTGGCATTGTTGTAGGTGGGCGTAAAATAAAAAACTTGAGATATGCAGATGACACGACCGTAATTGCATCTAGTGAAGAGGAGTCCGGTGCCTTGTCCTTGCAAGGATAGAAAGAGAAAGCGTTCGACTCGGCCTCAATATCAACGTAACACATCTAAAATAATGTTGGTAGATCGGGAACACAAAGATCACCCTTCAGTAGCCCGCCAAGACTAAGAAACAATTCGTTTACCTTGGTTCCCTCATTACGAAGGAGGACGGTTGTACTAATGAGCTAGACCACTGTATTGGAATGTCTAAAATCGCAATGTCAAGCCTCGAGAAAATTTGGAGGAACAATACTATATACGTCTACCAAAATACGTCTAGTGCATTTTTTTTTTTTTTTTTAATCAAAAAACATTGCCCTTACTTTGGGATAACATTATCCTGTGTTGTAAGGACGTTTTTACAAACATAAATTTCACGCGGACAAACACCCAGATGCGGAACAACTATCTGTGGGTCACACAAATAGTTGTCCCGTGTGAGAATCCAACCCACTACCCCCGACGCCGAAGCCGACACCTTGGCGACTGCGCCACGGAGTCAACAGTATTTTTCTATACGGATCTGAAACCTGGTGCCTCAAAAGTCGAGATATAAGCAAAATAAGTTCTTTAGAAATGCAGTATTGGAGACGAATGCTAAAGATATCATGGACAGACATGAGGACAATCATTCAATTTTTCTTGAGATCCATATCAAAAAACGACTTACCTCTATGCCGAGAACGCCAACTAAGCTTCTTTGGCTATTAATGCGATCACAAATGCGGGAGTTGGGGAAGCAATTTATCGTGGGATAGATGCGGGCGTCGCGCTCCTGAGGCTAAATGTAAGTAGCAGAGGCAACAGGAGAATCTCTACAACAATCTATTCAAATGGTATAGGACCGAAGCAATTGGAGACAAATCATATATGTTCACGGTCGTGATAAGTGAGGGAAGAACAAAGAAGAAAATAAATAACACATCATGAGCTAAGCTCAGCGTATCTCATTTTTGAAATATTTCTGTCAAGTCTAATACTCATGATATTGATTTCTCGTGGCTGACTATATCTTAATACTCTCCGTCAAAAGACATTTACACTGGCATATAAACATATGAGCTGTTACTTTACTATTAAACTGTGAGAATTAAGATTATCTTCGTTTTGACGATTCGAATAATGTAAATATATAAGATATGAAAACTTTAAGTATTCAGTGGTTAATTTATAAGGATACGATGTACTGTATGTAAGATTGTTGATATTAATAAATATTGTGTTGTTTTCATTTTATTGTTAATTGCAACGAAATTCTATCCTTCGCGTTTGAGGTTTTTAATTTATGTTCCAGTAGTCTATCGAAACAAAATTTGCAACTTCAAAAAGACCGGTAAACGACTTGACGAAAAAGTCGTGTAGAGGGGGAGGATTGCTCCACTT
This sequence comes from Iphiclides podalirius, assembly GCA_933534255.1. Taxonomy (NCBI): domain Eukaryota; kingdom Metazoa; phylum Arthropoda; class Insecta; order Lepidoptera; family Papilionidae; genus Iphiclides; species Iphiclides podalirius. Next base: position 3,127,354 of record OW152819.1, read on the forward strand.
TCGTGCAATCAATGGCGTTGGCTTGCGCGGTCTTTCCTTATTCCTTTTCCGACTGATACACTGACTGAACACTATACTTATATTGAAATACAGCAATACTATAATGTATCTAAACAAAACTTAATCACTGTTTGGGCGGTGTAGGTCATAAAGTCGTAAGTTTTTCTAAAATTGTTTTTAAGTTCCTCATCAGAGAGGGCCCGTGAATTATATAAGAGAGATGTATATACTGGGACAGGTTTTGATACTGGGTTTCACTCAATACGTCACAGGACTCAATCGACACAAGTCGACACATACAAACGCAAACTAATTTTCGACTGGAACGCATCGCATTTGATACTCGCTGTGAATGCCCGACTAAAGCAAGTTTTTTTTTATGGAAGGTGTCAAATGAGCAGCTGGTTACTTTAAACTATAAGTTGCTGAGACTGGGTCGGATTGCCTCATTCATCAGACGAAACGCAACAGTATGAATACTTGCAACTCACCGTCATTTTAATAAAAGCAGCATGAAACAGTTGACTCTTATGAACCCTGAGACTAGGGTTTGGGCTAGGATTTTTCTTAATTTAAGTTGTCTCGAGTCCCGGGACTTTCGGGTCGAGACTCGAGAAGAGACAAGATTGTCGAAATTGCTGTATAATAATTTTTAATCGTTCAAATAATTGAAGAAGCCTAGCGCGCCGAAAATTTTCCTATTGGTTCAATTATCTTCAAAAATTCACGTTTCAAGTTGAGAGATCTGGAGAAAAAAAAAAATTGCTTCCAATAAACATACCATAAAATGAAACGACCGGTAATCCTTACGTACTGCGTGTTTATTGAAAATTACAAAATAATCGCTATCTGAAATGCAAGATTTGATCCCGATAATTGAAACTGGTGCACAGGTCGATCTCCGGACTGGAGCCGGCTATCGTCAGCAGCTTGTTGGGGCTCGTCCTCAGGGCGACCGAATAGACCGTGGCGGCGGACACCGGCAGCTCCACCTTCACCTCGCCGGAGTAGCTCATCTGGTACAGGTGCTTCGCCGCACCGCCCGCTATGACGCAGTCGTCGTGGAAAAGCGACACGTGGATGCCGTGGTCCGGCACGTCGAACACCGTCACCACGTCGAGCGAGCGGAGGTGCCACAGCGACAGCCTCGGCCCCCCGCCACACACCTGCATGATATTGTAGTAACCATAACAATAACAGACACGAGGTGTTCTTTTTTAAATGTATGGAATCGTTGTAAAAACTATCCAGTCGATTCAGCGTAATGGAGCGTTTCTGCTGCACAGTAATAGAAATATAAATTTTATAGTGATATTTATAAGTTGTTAACAAACTCAATTGTTTAGTTACAGCCAAACAACAGTATTTTACACGAATGAGTCGTGCTCTTCTTCGTCAGGATATATCATGACCTGACAGAAGGTTTCTGTGATGGGGATTTGTTATGCTTCTGCGTTTTGTCTGGTGAGTTTGTTAACTTTGAGGCATTTTTTTAAAAGGTGCAAATGCATCTACAACCCAAAGGGTGTTGCTGATATCCTTGGGCAGGGGTCAGCCAGCGCAATTGCCATTTCACATAAAAAAAAAGAAAAAATATATATGTGAATGAAATAAGGGCCACATTTTGTCAACATTTTTGGTGACAGAATGTATATTAATGCACATATGAAGTACCGAGCATAGCCCACTCCGTTGCTAGCTGAGCGACTTTGAGCTTCCTCCTTTCTTTGCTTCCTTTATGATGCATTATGATTCAGCATAATTGACAAAATTTTTAAATGAGTACATTTATATTTAACAATTCAGTAACAACACTCACAATCCAATCCTCTCCCAAGGCAGCTGATCCAATCCATTTGCCAATATCAGGCCTAACAACTTTGTCATTTGTATGTGGTTCCAATTTATTGTGGTGCTTGTTCATCCTAACATCCCATAACAATAATAAACCATCTTCCCCAGCAGAAATCAGGTGTTGGCCTCTGAAAGAATTGATAAAGAATGATGAATAAAATATCATTAACTGTCAGTCATTTTCCAATCTTTATAAATTAATCTAGTAATTGTTAAATAAGCAGATTATTTGATGATGAATGAGATAATTTGCAAAATTAATTGTACATTGCTTTATAATAACAGGTTTTATTTGCTACTAATAAATTATAATTCTTGTCTAACTAGATTGAAAGATAGCAGTGAAATAATTTTGTTAAGATACAAATTATTATTAAAATGATTACATACCGTCCATGTACACTATGTATGTAATCCCTATGACCGTCAAATGTGTTTACAAGCCTCCCATCCTCTAAATTATATGCATAAATTTTACTGTCACCACAGCCAGCATATATTTTATTGTTTTCGTCCGAAAGCCACAGGCTATTCACATCGGTTTCATCGACTCTGGATAGTGAAGATATTTTTATACTCCATGCAGGTTTACTTAATTTTGACTGCAGGACAGTTTTCCACTCCCATCCTAATATTTCGTTAACAGTGCCCACAATAAGAAACTTCTCAGTACTTGCGAGACTACAGATCTGATTTCCCTTTTCTAACAGATGCAAATGTTTGGGTTTGTTAAAATCAGGAGTAAGTAATTCGATCACAGGATGAAGAATAGAGTCGAGGCTGTAAAAAACAGTGTTCTGAAGTGTTCATTTTACAATAATACAATAAACAAAAACGAACAATAAACCAGAACGCACTCGAATACCGCAATCTGTCCGTAAATATTGCCGGCAATTAAATATTGCCCACAAGGTGAAAATGTCTGACATAATACTGTGTTGTATAGAATTTTGTCCAGCATATTTTTAGTATGTACTTGGTATTTTTATATAGGATAGGTTAAAAACTTAAAACACAACAATTCGATTTCGAAACCGTCGCAATGTTATCATAACAATTAACATAACCTTACGAAATCTGCCGAAAACGTCAATTTCATACTTGAGGAGCGTCGGTGCAAAAACCGATAAATAAAATTTTGACAGTTTTGAATTTTTTATTTTAATTATGGCAATCGGCAGATTACGTACATAACTAGAGCCATTTCGTCTTTTAAAACATTCAGGAAACACTAATCGGAAAATAAACCGATAAATAAATCGAATTGTTTCATGATTGGTACATACAACGTCAAATCCTTAGAAATTTTCATAGGTCATGAATTTGGTAGGTTGAAAACTAAGTTATCCATTACCAAAAATTTATAGGATACATGGGAAAGTTTTATTACTAGGTCAAGATTGGAGTTTAGTAATTTCAAACATCGAGAAACAATGATTTGAAACAAATACATCAAAAAAAATGTGACGTTATTCAAGGACGAGGATTTTTAAGCTATTGCATAGCTTCTATCGCGGGCTTTGAGCGCGACGACCGAGTCAAGAAATTCCGTAACGAAAATAAAACCTAACACTGGGGGTGTTAGGTTTTATTTTGATAAAAAATGCTATGCAATAACTTCACTGCGGCAGTCCCCGAGTGCCACAGTTAGATTTTTTTTTATTGTGAGAAGGTGGCAAACTAGCTGGTCGTTCACCTGATGTTAAGAGATAAGAAGACTTGCAGATGCGTTGCCACTTTTAATGAAGTGGGCTGGGCCCGTCTGCTTCATTCACCAGAAGTATAACACTTCTAACACAGGTCTTCTGTCGTGATACTTACGGAACGACCTGCCCATTCGAGCAACAGAGAAGACTGTTGCGTGGCCCTACAAGGAGTCAAGCTGGACAAGCCGGAATTTTATAAACAAATCGATTCACGAGAATGTGTTTGAGTATCTTAAAAGCAAAAAACCGGTCTAGTGTTAGTCAGACTCGAGCTGTCCCAAAAATCATCTTGTATAATAATTTTGTTACTCCTTTCTTTTATTTTCGGTTTCAGATTTCCTACGGATTCCGACTTTCAAATTACTGAAGATCGATTATACAGTAGATTTTAGAAACAGATATTGATGAATAAAGAACTGTATTTTTACTGTGTTTTTGTTATTAATAAAATTAGTAAAACTACTAATCTACAAAATAATTTAATATATTAACTAACTCTTAAATAAATTTAGCTTTATTCAACCTATTTTGTTAATCTTTCACCTTATTAAATTATGGGGAAAACTTAAGTTAATAATTTGGAGCCGGCATACCTAAACTGTGTGTGTTTCTATGACAGTTTGTAGGTTTGTACTGTTGTACTAGCAACATAAACACATTTTATATACATATGTATATGTTTACCATAATCACAAGGATCTTGGTCATATTTATTACTCATAAATAAATAGTTTACTGAAAATTTTCCGTTCACTTTGTTATCTTAATTTTACAGTTTGTTGTTTTATTTAGTGGTAAATGATTTTATTGCTAAATATAACATTAGATTGTTCAATCCAAAATAATGGACTTTTATAATGATATTTAATAATACTTACATATATATTTTAAATAAATTAAAATTGAATATTGTTTCTTCTTTAGTGATGTAGTAATTCGAAAATAATAAAGTGCCATCGACAATAGTCATTTAATATTCTAACATTGACCGGTATTTGTATTCTGTGATGACGACAGATTATAGAGATAGACAGGCGACCGACAGCGACAATAAAATCAAAGTTTTTCAGTCAAGCAAGATGGACGTGCGTTTTATACGTACAAATATTTAATCTCCATAATATTGGTGAGACATTTATATAAGTTTGTCTTGTATTATATCTGTGTTAGAGCTTTGCGTTTATAATTTGCCCTTTAAAACATGAGCGCTTTTTTAGATGTCCCATTTTATCTACGTATCAAATTGCACCTCACCCCGCAAAGCTAATTTTATTAATTGACTTTTATTCCCATCAATTTTAGAAAGAAACAACAAAATGTACAATGGTATAGGATTGACCACTCCGAGGGGGTCGGGAACTAACGGTTACGTTCAGACGAACTGGGCCTCGGTGAGAAAAAAAGATTTTGTTAATTATCGAACTGAGGAAGAAATTGCTAAGTTGGATTCAGCATCGAATAAGCAGCCTAACCAAGATATACTTGACCATGAGAGAAAAAGGAAGATCGAAGTTAAATGTGCTGAACTTGAGGATAGTTTGGAAGAACAGGGGTGAGTGTTTGTGCCTTTGTTTATTATTACGGTAAGTTTTTTGAAACGGTCAGATTTCCGAATGATCTCTTTTTATTTTATTACGTTCGATTAAACTCCTCTTTTTATTTATTTAGAGATATTTGGGTCTTGGATATGCATTTATCAATTAACTGGAATTATTATTATTTGCATAACATATATTTCAATATTTTTCTTATTAAGGGTATGAATTAGCTATTCATACCCTTAATAAACATAGGTGAACATTAATATGGTGTGACTTTATAAAATGTACAGAATTAAAATAAATATTTCATAATATGTCCCAATCAATTCTGTAAGAGACAACTTTAAATGAATTGGATGTTAAAAGTCCATACAAATAATCTTGAAGTAAAAACTATGGTTTGTAAGTGCTACATTATTCAATTATTTTCAACATAATAGCTTCTTATCAAGTATGGCTTGTTAATTGATTCAATTTACTTGAATTTTGTATGCTTTCCTCCTCTTTAACAAAAAAGAAACAGTTGAAAGCAAATTGCTATAATAATTTTTCATATTTTACTTAGAGTATTTTACTAACTATAATTATGACTATATAGAAACACTTTTGTGCTGTTCTTAGATATGACTCATGACAAAATTTTTTATTAAGTTAGTAATAAAATATAAACACATTCACTGTGACCCACTCCATAAAAGATTTCCATTTACAAGTGTACACAAAATTTTTTCAGCTTACAATAAATTTTAATTGATTAATAGAATGTCGATAATTGTATAAAATTAAAATCTTTTTTCTAAATCGGTCTTGGCATCATCCTGCTTCGCGGAGCTCTTTGATATGATAAAATGTAGACTAATGAACCTAACCTAACAGTTAGAAAAATAGATGTTGATCCTAATTTATGACAAGCCCTGATGATGATTGAGCTTTTTATGTGAACATTGCCATTCTGATTTACACAAGTAGAGACAAGACCTCATCACTGATGAGATTAGATTAAATTAGTTAAATTAGATTGATAGAAGGCAAAGAATATGGAGGCATAAAAGAAAGTTTTACATTCAGTCAATTTTGTAAATACACTGGAACACGATCTAACTGCTATGCTACAAACAGCTCTTACTGAGTTGTTTATACTCAATGGAGGGAATATAGCTGCTGTTGAGGGAAGGACGATCAATGACCTGACTGGCTAGTGGATAGTGGACTTGCCTCTTGTGCCAGTTGGTGTGGGTTCGATCCCCACTACTGAAAAAATATTGTTTTCGTATAACTGATGTTACACTTTCAGTCTTAGACTTTTAAAGCTTCATAGAAAGCAGAACCGGTGGGCTAGCCAGAACCTACGGGTTTGAGGCCCTACTTAGTGGGTTGGGAAAAAAAAAAATTGTGCGATGAACATAGTATTTGTCCAGTGTCTAGGTGTTTATACATTGTAAAGGTCACAAAGCATATGAATGGGTTGAATGAATTTAAAAGAGACAAAACATACTGTTAGAAGGAGAGTCTTGTAATACGACGCTGTGGCGCGAGTTGTATAGGATGTTACAAATTTTGTTTCGTTTTACTTTATTAGTTTGTTTGAAAAAAATTTTTTTTTAATTATGGATTCTGTTTAACGTTAATATTTTTTTATGATTATTGGCAAGTAGTGTAAGACGTGTGTTCATTTATTGTCGCGATGGTAACGACACGCTGTATATTTATAATAAGCATTTATTTTAAAAATGTTTAAGTATTTTTATCAATATGGTGTTAGAGGAAATGCATTACACTGGATAGAAACCTACTTTTCAGATTGCTATCAGTGTATTGAAATACCATGCTTTTCAGGTATGTACAAAAAGTTATAACAATCTGAATCGATGTGGTCTACCACAGGGCAAGTTTTTGGGTATACCCATTGTTATGACAGTCGACAAATATTGGAACTGGAAGGTACATATTGATAAAAATTGGTTCCAAGTTAGAAGGTTACGTATACATGTTAAACCGATTAAAAAAAAATCGAAATCTAGCGCTGCTCTTTGCGTCTATCACGGATATGTTTTCTCCATTTTGCGTAATGGAATAATTATAGGGGGTAATTTGGTCGATTTCATCAGAGCTTTCAGAGCGCAAAAAAAATGTCTCAGGTCTGTAAGTGGCGCAGAATAGTTAGACAGTTGTGTTGGTATTATTTAAAAACACCATATTCTGCCACTACCTCCTTTATACATTTACGGAATTTCCTTATTTGCTCGTAAACATCTGACCCTTTTTAAAAGTAATTTAGAAATAAACAATCGAAATAGTAGATCCTCTTACGAATTACACATGCCTCGCCATCGTACCACAATATTCAGCAGAAACTGTTATTTTAACCATTACGATGTATAGTAAATTACCTTAAAAATATACTATAATATTAGATTAAAAACTTTAAATTTAAAATTGTTTAAGTGAAGTCTGATTAAGTTTCTGATAAGTAAATGCTATTGTTCCACAGGGGATTATTTAAATGATAAAAATTTATAAAAACAGTTTCCTAAATTATATTTTTAATTAGGTCTTAAAAGTTGTATCGTCCCTTATGTTCTACCGTTTCTGATGTACAAATATTACATTTTACATGTATTACATGCAAAGAATGCTGGACACCTTAGTCTGAGACGACCTTTAAGTGGGCGTGATAGTTACCTCACTTACCGCACGAATTGGGAAATTATATTACGTCTATTTCACGCAGGTTTTCTGTGAGGCTGTGTTTACCTCCCCGGACCTGCCTGCCCATTCGTGTAATAGCCAAATCGTTTATCTTTGTAAATTTCCTACGTTACTGTCGACGACTCAGTATGCCTCGTCAAACGTCGGGATTTTTTTTAATTTAAATTAAAAGCGACAAAATCTGTAAAATGGTTTTATCTACAGGTTGTAGTGAAAACCACGTGAAAAACTACATGAAAACGAGAAATCATTAACCACGTGAAAAACTACGTGAAATTGAGAAATTTTTGATTCTCTGTCTCCAACTAAAACAATTCGACTTTTGTGCTTTGAAACGGAACAATAAAGCCATGGTAGGGATGTCGAAAGTGAAGAAATAGTACATCATTATATCGTTATTTATAAAAATATAAATATCGGCCTCGATATATCGAATAGAAAATATCCATATTTTCTGTTTAGGACCCGTTGTCCAGAAGAAAGGAATATCAAGTATGAAATATTTACCATCTACGACTCTGTGCCGGATTCGAATTTGACAAAATATAGTTTTTGATATGGAATATTTTGTATCGATTTTATATTGATCCAAATATATCGGATAAAAATATGAATATTTAAAATAAAAAATATGGATATTTTTTCGACATCCCTAAGGCATAGTAGCAACTTCCTGGAAAGTGTGACTGCGATGTCCGATACTTATATATTATTTTACGTGGCTCATGTAATGAACAAGTCACTTTGATACCTATTAATTGAATGCATACAGGAAATTTTGGCGATATTGTATAGTTTAACTCTTTTTGAGGGCAGTAAGTAATCCGCGCGAGTGTATAATGAAAAGGTTTAACTTAAGTAATCGATTCGACGCACTTAATCTAAGTAATTATTGCACTTCGTACTAGCATAACGTGCTAATATTTACGTACGAAATAATTAATTAAATTGGTCCAATTGAGAGATTCTATTCAAATTCAAAATATCTTTATTCACATAAACGCTTACGCGTTCTTATGAAAACGTCGAAATTTTACATAGAAATTAATACGTTCGTTAGTGTGGTAACTAATATATACTATATTCGAAATTCGCCGAGCAAAATGAATTTGTTGTTTTTATTATTCGTAGGAAATCGTCGCCGTTTCCCTGCCGCACCGTCCCTCCACCCTATTTCGTGGGCGGGAGCCCCCGTTGCGCACGAGTCAAATCAATAATGCAACAGAGTGCGACTAGGCAACCCCATTCCATGTCATTCATTCGCCTAGTCCCAGCCGGTGTGCTTACACCGCGCCACGCGGCGCCTTATCGCCGCTTTTATTGTTTTTCGTAAAGTAATTCAGCGATTACGACAGCCGCGCGTATCATGCATTGGTACGTTCAGGTGGACTGTAACGGCGGCTCGCGCGGAATTTATTTTGAGATTTCCATTACATTACATTACACTCGCCGACGGGGCACGCTACCCTGCGCAGGAGCGGCTCGGAACGTTCAATTTCGAATTCGTTCTATATTGACCCGCGTTTTTATTTAAAAAAAATCACCCGAAAGAAATGTTCCGAATTTAAAATTTTCCGTTTTTTTTTTTAAATAATGAGCGTGTCATTGGTTTGGCTGCGTAGGTTGCCGAAGGAGGAGATAGCGGCACGCGTGGCCGCGTTCAGAGCGAAACTCTCGGAGTCCAGCAGTGGTGAAAAGGACGTGCCCAGGGACGAATTTGGAAGGGTGGCGTGAGTATTGCGTGTTGAGTTTGAGTATTTTAAATGTACAGAGACCATATTGTTACAACTAGCTTATAACAAATGATGAAACAGAATTTAGTTTACCCTTTCTTTAACTATCAGCGAACACGCAAGTGTTGCCATATTCATTGTACTTTTAAATCAGCCATGAGAAATAACATCGATCGTAATTTGAATTTGAAATACGTATTCTTTTTATTTGATATACATTACTAATCCATACCGCGTTAATCTCTCTGTTATATTTTGTGTTTTAACAACGGTTGCTAATGGCTTTGAAGTACAGTGTAGGTGTTTGTACAGTTTTGTATGTGCAGACTTCGACGGTGATTCGTGAAACACGACAGCTTTTCTTTAATATATGTATGTTCCCTGTTTTTTCAATAAATGTCCCCATATAATTATAACCAAAAGTGATTGTTGTTTATTATTCAATTACTGGCACATTTCGATCCGATTGTAGGCGCATCTCAAATTAAAACACTGAACCCATCGAGTTAACAACCTTACAATCGCCGCGCGGCGCTTATCAACGTCCATATTGAAAATCGCAATTAATTTCCCCGCCAATTATGAGTCGCGTAATCGATCGGCGCCGCAGCGGCGAGCGTACAAACGTCCCGGAGTAAACAAGATGAGAGATCGACGCGATATCTAATTTCGTATGCGCGGTTTTATTTCCATTCTGTATTTTCGCGCGCACACCGTACCATATTCTTAAAATAGCGACACACTGAACGGTTTACGCGTGAAGGATGAAAGGTAACAAAAAAGTATACCTTGCAATATATACAACACGACCCATCCGTCCCTACCTTTGCTACGATCACGACTATTATATAGATTATATTCACGCGAACATTATTAATACATGACCTATGTCGAACTGGAATAATATACCTTTCAAATGCTGAAAGAAACGTTATTGTGGGGATTATCCTCCTTAAACAAACTTCCAAAATTCGTAGTCTTTCTTTATAATATGGTAAGTCTTTCTTTATCATACAATACCGGTTATGTCTAAACTCCTGTATACATAAATAAGCAAGTATATATCATATGCCAGGTGTGCGTTATCTCTAACTCAATAGTGTAAAAGTTATTTAATTTTTTTTATAATCCATGGCGCTTATTGGATCATCATAATTTCATTGGGTAGGTTAGGAAATATACAGATGAGATAATAGTTGCATCGCGAGCGACGAGTCTTAATTTGGAGGTTTATGAAAGTAGAGGAAAACAACAGAGCCAGGAGATTATTTTGAAATATAGCGGACAGTGCAATGAGGGAGCAGATATATGGACAAATGAAAGAAGGTCTTGTATTATCGGCAAATATTTGTTTCGAGCCTGGGTGTACTTTGTTCCACAAGCATGCTATTCATTCCCTAGTGCGGGAGACCTTTTAGAAATGCTAAAAGGTCTCCCGCACTACGGAAAGTAGAGATCCTACGCGGAGCTCTAAAAGTTGATAAAGGTGATAGGAGAGGTGGCAAAAAAAAATATAACAAATACGTTTGACAAAAAGCGGACGTTATTTTAAGCAAATCCACAATTGTCAAAATATAGTGCAGTTATACTGGAATAAGTCACTTGCCAGATTTGATGCTTGCAGTTAAGGCCTTAAAAATAAATGTGAAATAGATTTTCATGCCTTTTATATAAACAGGAGTTTTTTTGTACACGACTTTTCTGTACACGAGGTACCTTAAACTGTTTTTGGATGCGTATTTAGTCGGAAAGGTCTAGAATATTCAGTCCATAACTATCTAAAGTTACGCTTTTCTTTTTCAATTTTGTTAACAAACAACACCGACGCGTATGGCGTATATAGCCCCTTTTCCGTCTAAGTAAAGTCGTATAGTAATACCATTTCACTTCCACTTTACTACGTTTACCTTAGCCCCGATTCTTTATCAGCGGCAGCTATTCACGATTCTATCCGATGGGTCCATCGATTGTCACGTACAATCCCAGTAAATCGATCCGGAGGGGACGAGGCAATGAACTGTGCGCCAAACGTAATCCAAACGGGCCCTTTCGTATCGACCGACGGCATAAAGGGGCCGGTAACCACCCCTCGCTATAGTGGGAGGTAGGGAAGGCTTTAGAACTCGCTGCCGCAGGGCACGCCGCTCTCGCCAGTACGTAAGCCGACTACACGAGATAATTGAAATATTAATTAAAGCGAAAAACGGTTCATATTCGAAATTAACGACTCGAAAACATTTTCACTTGTTTTATATTTATTTTTTGGGCTCTTTATATTATTGAAATACAAAAAAATATACGTTTCTACAGTACACAGTCAGTAAACAGTCTTCGTTGACAATTTAAAAGTTATAAACAGTGTTACATCTAAAGTAAAAAGTAAAGCCAATAAATAATATAAAAAATATAAAAAGATTATACTTAAACTATTTCCTACATGTTTTAATATAATTAAACAGGCAATGTTAAATACATATTAAAAATAAACAACATACTTAAAATACATTTTATGTTGTTTTGTCTTCTCTGTTGTAATATTGTCTACTGATATTTTGCTATTTTTTTTATTTTGTAGGTAGTACTATGCCTACCAATAGATATTGAAATAATTCGAAATAAAATCGTGTTTTGTGTAAGGTTATTATAAATACGTTTTTTTTAATTGAGTTTTTTATTTGTTCGGTACGAGCTGAGGTTTAAAACTTGATCACTGGAGGACAATCCACGAATGTCCCTCTTTTAGGGTTTCAAAAACCATTATATTCGATGATATTATTTTATTATGCTTTACCATGCGTAGTATTCGCACAATTACTTGTAATCGCTTTTTACGCTTTAGTTTCTTTTTCATATATCCATTAATATGGATTAGTATGGCTCTGAATAGAGCCAGTTTTAATGTTTTTTTTTTGTTTGAGGTTTTAGGTATGCTGCATATGGTAACTTTTACGCTTTATTTACCTAGCGAAGTATTTCACTTTCGTTGTGAAATATCAAAAGTTTTCGTAGCGTGGTTCGACGTTATATTTGAACGTTTACACAAGTAATGTGTTTAAGTTACCGAAAAAGTAAAATTATTCCCATTAAAAATATCTCCAAAGTATTGAAATATGATATGTTTTTTCGCACATTATGCATGAATTATACATAAAAATTTTCCTCTTGAATCACTCTATCTACTAAAGAAAACCGCATCAAAATCAGTTGCGTAGATTTAAAGATCTAAGCATACAGGGTGGCTTTTCTAAGTGTATCCATTTTTTTTTATTAAATTCTAGACATAAATAATGTTATATAAAAAATGATAAATATTTAAAATCACTCTTAAGTAGTTGATTACATTCATTTGAACTTATCTCAAAAAGTGGGTTTTTTATGGGGAACTCATTTATTTTACGCGCGATCATTCATAACTAACACGCACTCAAGTTCGTGCACAGTAAAATTTAGGTATTTATGAATGACTACCGCATTGTCAACACGGTCTGTTTTTTGGGGAATGCAATGGCGTTTTTTTTGGAAAAAAAAAACTTTGTTTTTTATTTCAATAAACGATTATACTACCGAGTCCGAACCTCCTGTATAAATTTGGGCACTTCTCAAAAAATCTCCCTGTATATAGGGACAGAGAGACAGCGAAGCGACTTTATTTTATACTATGTAGTGATTTATAAGTGAATGGATGCAGACGGTTCAGGATCGTGCTACGTGGCAGTCAGGGCGAGGCCTATGCTCAGCAGCAGTGGGCTAAAACAGAATGAAATGATGATTAGTATTGAATTTGAACCGTTAATTGACAAAATGAGGCCCTTTTTTATGTTACGAAGTGGCAATCGAGCTGGCGGTTAACCTGATGTTAAGTGATAACTGCCACCCATGGACATTTGCAATACCCATAGGATTGCAGATGCGTTGCCACCTTTTAATAAAGTGGGGCCCCGGCTACCCCACTCACCAGACGAAACGCAGAATGGCAACACTCCTACTTCACGCCCGCCGTCTGTGAGGTCTTGGTACTAACCCGGACGGACTGGTACTTGGTACTAACACTTGCCTGGCCCTACCACAGTTCTCATTCCTTTGCAACTCGAGCAATATTTCACTCTTGTGTGTACGATTTTCGTCTCTGCAAACGTTTCGAAGAGGCAGTGGGCTTTAGCGTTAAAAGAAAAGTGGTAGCCGAGTGCGCCGCAACACTTGACGCCCCCGTGTCAAGCGCCTTTGTTCCGAATACGTGCGACAAAATAAATGATACGCTCGCCGTTCCCGTTTCCCGCGCTTTGCCGGCTCAGTTCCGTTTCCCGCCAACGAGTTCGCGCGACTCACACGTCACGAGAATTCCATAGAAACACATATCTTTATGGTTTCGTACCTCTAAAGGTAAAAAAGGAATCCCCTATAAGATCACTCTCTTGTCGCTGTCCGTGTGTCACCACCGATTTTCTCGGGAACGGGTGGACGTAGCAATTTGAAATTTATACCAGATGCTGTCTAATGTGTATGATTAAAAACTACCATATAAACCAAAATGGTAGATTTTATTCATACACATTCAAAATTCATAAATATTCTCAAGTTTTTCTATCATCCACGCCCTGCTTACCACACGTTTGCAACTCAACTATTACAGCACACATACGCCGACACTAAAAACTTAGCCACCAATAAAAATTATACCAATTTTGTTATGCTGTATAATGGGTTGGTCGTACGGAACCCTCGGCGCACGAGTTCGACTCGCAGTTGATCGGATTTTTTATTAGACAATTGAAAGCGATGTTTTTAGTTGTATTTGCCATTTGCAACATTCGAATAACTTTATATATTTACAAAACTGCTTTATTTTATTACAAGCCCTTTGAACCCATATAAGTTTCTGTAAGAAAAATAAATCTGAGACATATTTATTGTTCTTACTGATACTTATTCATTCTAACAACATTTGGGTCAATATGAAAATAATAAAATGTTAGCTTATCTTGGAAATGAAATTTTTATACGTAATAAAGAAAATCCGCGCAAAAGCACGCACAACAGCAATTAATTAAACGCTATAGAGGAAATCTGTGATGTAAAAGGTCGGACGTGTTTAGGGCGGGTCCATTGAAGCTGACCTACATGAAGGGCAAAATTAAAAGTTCAAACATTTCGCTGCGTGTTTATATGGGAGAGTTATTAGAAAGGTCATATTCAGTTTTCGCTCAAGATAAGCAGTTCCGGTCTAATTGCATGGGTGCCTTTTTCTCATATTATAGGATATGTACGCCTTTTTAATATTAGCTGTTTATATCAATTTTCTAGCCAATTCAATTCGAATAAAAGACGAGCTGCTGTCAAAAGTCTGGCGTCCCGCAAGTCTTAGTTCTTTCACCCCTTTTATTTTCACTCTACCTGTAGTGTATCCTCAAGGACCACTATGCTAAATAAAAATTTCTCGCGGACACACTGCTAAAACCCTGCCGATTGACATAACAATTCGACTTGCTTAATGCGGGGTTGGTGGCGGATTTACCCGTATGGGCCAATAGGCCCGGGCCTAGGGCGGCCACATATTTGGGGCGGCCAATAGTGACAAAAAATTCACTGATGATAACAAGATACATGATGGGCCCTGAGAAAGGGACGGCTGGAACCTACTACATGGGCTGGGGCCTAGGGCGCCAAGAGTATAAATCCGCCACTGTGCGGGGTCACTAGGAAAAATAACGTCATCGGCTACATAGGCTATAACCCATTCTCGGTATTCCTTAGGCGGGATAAAGTCACATATCTAGGGTGAAATTCGATGCAGCCGTATCGTTTTCGCACCTAATAAGTAAAACCGTGTACTTCCGGTATTAATTGTCTCACCTCTTCCCTTCGAGGCCTTCAAGCCGTTTGAGCAATATGTTCAAAATACAAGCTCTTGTGCTATCAGGCTTGCTTAAGGCCCATCGTGAATATACAGGTGATCCAAAGTAAACACAACGGTGCTTTCAAAATTTCCGAATTGCGTACCCATCCGTTGTACTCGTAAGTTTCCAACGTGCCAACGTCTCTTCGGTGGAATTGCATATCCAACTGCTTCGGCGAACTCGCTTACCTGCCGGGCGCAACACTAATGTTGGCAAACGGTCGCTGCTAAACTTCCTTTCCAACCTACCGAATTGATAGCCTCTTCCTTTAGAAAGTCGATAAAAAATACGCGTCGCCACCTTCCTTCATCAGCTCAGCGTCATGAGATGATGTTGACCATACGCAAATGTCTTAATAGCTTCAGAAAATGTATGAAAAACATTGTTAATACCTATAACATTTGAGGATTGTCTTCGATTTCTCTGGGATGCCATCATCAGATCCGTGTTTCCTTATCACCACCCTTGGGATATCTCCTTTCTATCGAAATAATAATCATCAAAATTGGTTCATAAAAGACGAAGTTATCCGCGAACACACATAAAAAAATATATATTCGGTCCTATTGAGAACCCTTCCCCTTTTTTGAAGTCGGTTTGAACCCCTGTTTTGAACCGGTAATTTATAAATAAAATTATTAATACTGATAAAAACTACCTTATACATTATTTTCACTAATTGTATTTTTGCCGATCGATTTGTATTTAATTTGCCTCACATCCATGTTTTATGTAGGTATGTGCATTTAAGTCGAATTTAAATTTTAATTGCAAGATAGAAATGTGAAGTGCATAATAATCTTGTAAAATTAGGTCAACTACTGAAACTAAGGGGGCCTCAGAAGGGATTAGTCTGCCACTGCCTCTGTATCTTAACATTCCAGTGCGGTGCTGGTAGTTTGGAATCATAGTATTTTTCACCTAATTGCAAGTGAAAACAGTCGCCAATTGACTATTGAATTTATATTTTTTTGTTTCTTTTTTTAAACATAGCCCTTACTTTGGGATAACATTATCCTGTGTTCTAAGGAGGTTTTTTGTAAACATAAATTTCACACGGATAAACACCCAGATGCGGAACAACTATCTGTGTTTCACAAAAATAGTTGTCCCGTGTGGGAATCGAACCCACGACCCCCGACGCTGCAGCCGATACCTTGGTGACTACGCGACGGAGTCATCATATTATTAGAATGATTTGTAATATTCGAAAAACAAAATTATAATTATTATTGTTTCAACAGTAAAAAATAATTTTTTTTAAATGTGTTCGCATTCAGTCTATAAATTGATATAAATAACATGTAATAATAAATAGCACTTGTAGCAACTTTATAAATAGGCGAGGCGAATTAATTTTCACGAAGATACATTTGCACTGTTTCGTAAGATTTGTTTAATAGGCGATACAACAGAAGCCGCCCAAACGCAGTACAAACAACATCAGACATAGACAAAATTTCCGTCACGTCGCACGCCATTATCCTTGCCTATTTAAACACGCCATCGGATTATCCAATCGCGAAATTGATCGGATAACGAAATCCGGAACAAAACTGCTTATAATTAATAAAGTGTGCCAAGCCGGGATGCGTAACTAACGGGATTAACTGCTCGTGTAGGACTTCGCGTGGATGCGACATACGAAAGCGAAGCGACTCAATCGTCACTCGATAACGTGAAAAGTATATCATCGATTCTCGTGTAAGAAATTGTTTAACGATGTTGTACGGTTGGCTTCGGCGCCGGGGGTTGTGGGTTCAATTCCCACACGGGGCAAGAATTTGGGTGAACAACAGATATTTATTACGGATCTGGGTGTGTATTACCAAGGACAATTGACATAAGGCCATACCACTAAAAATTCACACTACACAGGGAAAAAAGAATAGAAAAGGTATTGTTAGGTAAAAAGGTAAACAATTTACACAATATTTTTCAAATTGCAGGCTATCAGCCTGGGTTAGGTTATTTTCCTGATTTGACCTCGGTGATTAAAAATTTCCGCCGCATTAAGAGGTCAAAGCTGCGGTAAACCACTTTTTGAAGACCTAGGAGATTTATTTTATAGGAGAGTCATAGACGCTATTAAAGCAGATGGAAGAAAAATTTGATGTAGATTTTTTCGAAAAATAGAAATAGTTTTTTCGATATTAATTTTCTTTTCTTGACTAGGCTTATCATTTTTGTCATCTAGTCAGATAAATTAAAAAAGCACAATGAACTCTTTAACAGTGTGGCCATCTATGGATGGCACGACAACCCATAGTTTTTTTTTTTTCTAAATTATTTGCAAAGAATTTGCCATTAAGTAAATTCAAGCGATGCTTTAATCATCACTCATTTTAATTTCTTTCTACATCGTACTTTATACTAACAAAAGTTTGATAAATATTGTTCTAAACAGCAGATCTTTCTATGTGCATTACATTGATTGATAGGAGCCATTTTATACTCTTGTTATATAGGAGATGCTAAACTGATACTGTTTTTCTTGGATATTCAATTAGCGTGTTAGTGTTTCAGCTAACTGGCCGCTCCGTGTTGCACGATATGTTTTTTATTCGATTAGAAAAAGTTACTGGTAACTTTCGCCATCTAGCGGATGTCGCGAGAGTTTCATCGGTCGCCCTTACGGCGTCTAAGTGCTACGAGCCTAAAGGCCCATTTACACGATGCCATTTTCTTGAACATACAAGAGCAATAATTGAATGCAATAAATTGCGCCCAATAATTGTTTAGACCATTTGTTGTTTAGACCATGCAACTCATTTATTGCTTCAATTTAATTGTATACAACAGGCAAGAAACTGGCACCATGTAAATGGGCCTTAAGTGTCCCTAGGGGGCTTATAAAGCCTTCACAATTTAATTATCGTAATCACGCAAGTCGTAGCAGTCATAAAATACGCGTGCCTACTTCGATGCGCATAGGAAACATTCCTAGATATTACGACCGAAACGTGATGGTGAAATAAACGACTGTAAAATTGTAAAATCCTCTAAACGTGGACTAGATTAATTTACGGCCTGTACAACACACGGTAATAATGATGGATTATTGCGCTGTAGGGAAATGATTCGCCTACTTATCTGCACTTACTTATTTTGTTAAAGTTTCAGAAAATATATTAATTTTTGTGTATATTTGTAACATAACAGTTTAAGTGGCTCCTTTAATTAAAATTAATAATATTGTTCAGTAAAATGTTAGTTTTTTTAATAAGCACAGCGCCTCAAATATAAGTTTCAGTTATTTAGCACTGCCGCTGGAGTAAATGAGAGTGCCTGTATACTTCGTTGCCTAAAGTATAATCCATTAATAAGTAGAGCTTCCTGTATTATCAATTAAAATCGGGTAAAACTGGGTCAAACAAAACTTTCTCATTCTTTAAACGTTCTCTACCTTTTAAACTTATACACCGTGATATGTACAACATTGACCTTTAGACGAACTGTGCGTTCATAACACCAGTTTATGACGCTCTAATAATATTGCCCCTGATTAAATCGATTTTATTCAGTTGACGAAAGCATTATTACTTAAAAAGTCTAGCCGTCCGCAACACAACATAATAATTGACACGGTGGCAGTTTGATTCGGTTCCGTTTATGATTACTCTCGGGAGCGCAAATTAAGAGCCCGCCGTTCGCAAATTGTCGTCGGCACCCCCACAAAGGGGTCGGAGATTTACGGAGATGGGCTGTTTGCGCAGCGTGCGCGCGTCGCCGTGTTTCCTGTCATCCGGAGCTCAGTAGCGCCGCCGGCCCGCAGCCGGCCGCTCCGCGATGTAGCCGCGCACCGCCCCTCTCGCAACGAGTCTTCCACACACCGCCTTAGTTTTTTACATTTAGCCGTTAAGAAACCAAGTCTTCCATTAGCCGTAAGTAGCTTTAAGAATGCAGAGGGGCGGGGCGTCGCGTCGCGAGCACAGCAGTAGGGTCGTGTTCGAACGGCTGTGGCGCGGCACCTTCCAGGCGGTGCTTGCGGGGCCGCAGAGGAGGCCCCGCGCGTCCTCGCTCGATCCCAACCCGGAGAGTGCCATCGCACCGGCCGTCATGCCCCAACAGGGTCCCTCGCACGTAACTGACGCTTTAGAGCCGGCCCTCAGGACCCTTATAGCGGGCCTGAGGGGCTCGTGCTGTTGCCGTTGCAACTGCGCCACTGAGCGCGACAGCGTGAACAACAATTTGCAGGTCTGTCTCCCCAACGACGAGGAGAGGAAGTCGATGCGCTCCGTGATAAGGTGGGCAAATCTTAAAGTTTCGAATCGATCGGGGTCGCCGCCTACAATTCGACCCGCTCGACCGCTGCAACAGCGATTTCGTTTATCCGTAATGAATTCTCGCGCGTACGATTGAAATAATTAAACATTCCGACGCTCAATTTCATCTAACAACGCTGTTTAATAATAAATATCGGCGCATAATGCGACTATCAAATTCGACCTACTAGCTTAGTTTATTTATGGGCAAGCAGTTTTCTAAACTTTTGTTTCGTATTTTTAGCGCACTTTGTGCAATTCAGGTAATTATGCGTTCTAAAACGTTGATTCTTAATTAATTATAATCGTTGTTGTTTTTCTTTTTTTTTTTTTTAATAGAAATACAATCCAGATATCGATCTATAATAACATGTAAACACATGTAGCTAAGTAACAAATAGCCGGGGCGAATTAATTTTTCCGTTCCGTGCGATTTGTTTGATGGACGCTAAGCGCCGCCATCTTGAATTCGCATCCCGCCACCCCGCAGCGTTCGCGAGACCCACGCGGTCGCGGCGGCTCAGCAAGAGAAGAATGCCCGTCTACGGGACGCCTTCGGTATATCGCCTGGATTCGTGGAGGGCACCAGCTTGGACCCCGAGCGGCGAGCGAGGCAGGAGGCGCGTAGGTACCCGCTGGTGAGGACGCCCAGCCACGAGAGGGAACAACGCGACACGCACGTGACGAAGAAGAAAAAGAAACGCAGGTACGCGGGCAGTACAGAGGAGGCCGAAGAAGGCCACAGTCGCGTCGGGGTCGCGGAAGATTGTGTCTTCGTGTCCCCGGCTAATGCGATAATATAGGTTGAAAGAAAAAAAAAAGCCGAATAGTCACTATCTCAGCCTGTGTATCGCGCTCACGAAATAAACGATTATTTATATAAATATAAGACTTTCATTTTTTGTTTAACGCTTTCAAAATATGTTTCCAGCGCGTCACCAGAGACGTCAAAGAAGTCCAAGAAGAAAAAGTCCAAGAAGAACAAGAAAGAGAAGTGGGTATCATCGTTTGTTTACGAAACATTTTCATTACTAATTTTCAAATTTTTTTTTTACCTTTCATCGTTTTCGTAAAACAATATTTAATTTGAGTACATTTACATTCAGCCAGGTGACACTTGAGTTGACAAAAAGGCAAGTAAACCTAATCGCATACCGTATAGATATTGTCTTCTACAGTTTGTAGATTGAGGTCACATTTTTTTAATGATTCAAATTAAACATTTCAGTCAAAGAAAAATGTTATGGAAATACATGCGTAGGTATGACACATTTTTTAAGTTTATTTGCCAACGTTACTATAAGCTTTTAAACATTCCTCGGATTATTTGTATAGTACTTGGAGACGTAATTAACAACGGATTACGAAGTATATCTTCATTTATTTAAGGTGTAAGAAAGCTAAAAAATCGCACACGTTCAAAAGTGTCGTATTATCAAAGCAATAGTTCATTTGCTGTTAATAAACGAGAAATTAAAAAAAAACAATTCAACTTTGATTCTAAAAAAGTATTATATCCTCTCAACTTTCACTTTAAGTTAATTTAAATTACAACTTATTCTACATTCCATTAAAACAATATCATGACTCCGTGGCGCAGTTGCCAACGTATTGGCTTCGGCGTCGGGGGTCGTGGGTTCGATTCCGTCACGGGACAACTATTTGTGTGACCCACAGATAGTTGTTTCGCATATGGGTGTTTGTCCACGTGAAATTTATGTTTGTAAAACGTCCTTACAACACAGGATAATGTTGTCTTAAAGTAAGGGCAGTTTTATAAAAAAAAAAAAAAAAAAGAAAAAAAATATATTCTGATCTGAGCTCATTATGCAATTATTATTTCAATATGTTATAGTATCGATTAACATTTATTATTTTAAAAATGTCCAATTTAATTGTGCGATTGGGTTTAAGAAGTAATTAAAAGTACCTTTCAGCACATCAATGTATGTAGTAAGTAGTAAGTAGTGCATATTTATTTCAAATAATGAACGTTATTTGGAACTGGTTTGGAAACAGTAAACGGCATCATAATAATCATAAGAGATCGACAAAATCGAGATCTTACTCTCAAATAGTTGGGAGATAGGGAGCTTTTACAATATTTGTTTATTTTATATAAATACTAATACTATATAATATATATTACGATATAATATATATTATTACTATATAATAAATACTATATAATATATATTATTATAATATATAATACTATATAATATAATAATTATATATTTCACGCCCTGCGAAATATTACCAAAGCTCAAATTTGCATTTATACCCTTCGCTTTGTTTTATTGACTCGCTGTCTCTATTGGTAGTTGGTACAAACTTCAAACTCTAATTCCCGATGAAACTTGAAACTTTACACATAGTTTTAATCTGGGCGACGATGAATCTGATCTTTAGGGTCCCGTTAAGAACTCCGTATTGACGCTACTTTTCCGTTATAAAAAGCTATCATAAAAAACTTTTAATTTACGCACATAACATGTTAAGGATGTATTTATCAATCAGACAAGAGAGCAGCAAGAAGAAGAAGAAACGCTTCAAGTCGCCGTACACAGAGAGCTCTAGCAGTTCAGAGGCTGCGCAGGACAGTGACAGCGTAAGCTCGGACGGTGAAAGGCAGAAGAAAAAGAAAAAGGTATTCACCATTCTCTTCTGTATTACATCACAAATCTTCTTTGCAATGTCACAACGTTTAGAATTTCAAATTAGTCCAGAAATAGGGATGGGGGAAAACTCTGAAAGATTATGTTTTAGCGGCATAGTTATTTTTCAATTTTAGTAAGAATTTTCTTCAGTTTCCCTGTGCATAAACAGTGTCCCAAAAACCAAATGTTCAAGCAATTTTATTAAAGAAATGGACTGTGGTAAATTGGTGGATGTATAAAAAATTAAATTCTTAATCAAATTCCTTCGATATGCTCAAGTATAATCTTTCATTGAGGGAATTATTATATACATGACTTACTGTGTGATTTTCATTCGAGACCTAAAATGGAATTGGGCTTTTCATACTATTATATTTTTTTCCTTTATAATCAAATTGGGATCAAATTTAAAACATCACTGAACCTTCGCAATCCTTCCTCGTGCCTCCCATAAGCGTTAACTGGAATAGATTCTTAGAAGGGATAAACTTTATCTCTATAGCAGTTATATAAGCACACGCTTTAATTTCTTTTTTTTAAATACTTACAAAACACATTGGCGTGAGATTTTACTGTTTTTCATATATCGGCACTATTTAAAGCATCAATTCTGTGGGCCTCATTTGAATACAGAATAAGTGAAAAGTAACTTGTAAAAACACTTTAAATTATACCTTTTTGTAAGTCATTGTTGCGTGAGATAATTGTAGAACTCCATCAATTTGTTTTGTCACAAACTGATACATTGTAAGAAGTTAGTCTCTCCAAAGACTTTTCATTCTATATGGGGTTACTGTCCGATGTGATTAAAACATTTATTTGAATCCTTTTTATTTTTATTTCTTTTATTTTTCTGTAAATACAAAAAAATAGAGAGTAAAAATTATCTGTTTAACTATGCATCATTTCATAGGATAGCCATCTTTATCTGAAGAAATAACGTATACTGTAAGTATATCACAAAACAATAACACTCAGCATAAACACTATGTTAGGTGAATACTAAAATTGTCCGTGTTAAACTTTTTAAATTGCATCACGATTGAAGTTTAACACTTGCGACTAACTAACACTTATATCGTGCAAATCGCGCGATGCATACAATGGGCTACTGTCAGGGTCTTACGTGTGCACAGTTATTTACTTGCATGGTGTTTCGTAGTCCTTACAACAGATGGTGGTTTTGCAATACTATTAAGACGCGTTGCATATAAGATTTGGAAAAATGTGCTTGCTAATTTACCATGATTGTCAAACTTTAAAGCGTACATGGAAAAATGTGCTATTTTACCATGATTTTCAAACTTTAAAGCGCTTTTTATTTGGTCCTTGTAGCCGGATATCAGCATATTTTTCTAAAGTAAATTTAGTGTTAATGTCCAGATTGATTTATAAAAATGTAACTAATCCATAACATTCTCCCTCCTCTCGTTTACTCAAAACTTATTAAGGATGCTCCACATGTTTAAATGGTAGAAAATACCACCACCGTTTGTTATATAAGGTACGTCCAAGAAGTGTTATTTTACATTTGATTTTGTGTAATACTTGTATATATGTATTTGATAACATTTTTTGCAATAGTAATAACATTATGTTATGCCGTTAACTTAGAATAATTTTTTTTAACCAAGCACTGGTGCCAAAATCAGCATTATTTTATTCTCAATTCATTGAGAATGTTATGGATAATAAATGTGACATCCTCTAAATTAAGCACATGTTAACGTTCTGTCGTTGTATTTTATTTTAATAATATTATTATTAAATTTAAAATGCTTTTGTGCGTAGCTTCTATTAATTATGTTTATATGTGGACTAGAGTTGATTGATTTAATCGCCTCTAATTGAGTTTTTTCGATGTTACTGTTTAGAAAAATGCATGTGTAAAAGTGTAATTTCTTTGTTGAAATTCTTCAGCCAATGTTTTCTATCCTATTGGTTATTGAAGGATTTCACCAGTTTTAGCAAAAAAAAATACGTATAATATGGCATAACCACTTAGTTTTCTTTTATTGGCACTGGTGTTTTGATAAAAATTCTTCTATTGAATTTATTAATATGTCGTCAAATTTCGGCAGAAAAACAAGAGTGCCAGACGACGTGCCAGCAGCGTTGCAACTAGTCGCGAAAGGTATTTTTATGCTATGTTAAACCTTAATGATTTACTTATTATTTCCTTAATTAAAAATTATAAGCTAATGTATAACTAATATAATCTAGAAGCCGAGCAGATTTATTTGCGTCTGATAAGGACACGGTGAATACGCTGTGTTTATATATATGTAATATTATTTTGAATAATTAATATTCAGATACTATCAATTTCTTTCAGTTCAACCGTAAAACAAACTAAAGATAAGCATTGGGAAAGGGACAAGGAGCCGAAAGAGGTCAATGCACGAAGCAAAAAGAAAGATGTCGAACGCGATGATTCACGACGCCCCAATAGAGCTAGTCCCAACCGCTACGAGGAACCGTCTAGAACTTCCAGATCAAGGAGACGCGAAGACCGCAGCCTGTCTGAAGAGGATGCAAGGTCATCACCGGAATACAAGCATAAGTCCTACGTGACCAAAGTCGCCAATAAAAACCACGAACCGATGCGAAACGACGGTGAAAAGCCGAAAACATCGAAACGCAACCGAGCCAGGTCTTATTCAGAATCGGACGCGGAAGAACCAACTAGGCACAACAAGGAGAAAAGGGACAAGAAACACTATCGCAGGGAGACAAGCGATTCGCCGCCGCCTGTTAAGAGGAAAAGAAGGAGCCCCTCAGTCGACAGTTTAAGGCACGACTCGCGTCACAAAGACGCAGACCGGAGCGGAGACAGCTATAGAAGAGAGGAGTCCAATCGGCAGGAGAGAAAAATCCGTAGAAGCGAGTCGTATGAGCGCAAGAATGAGAAAAAGCAATCAAAGGGAAAAGACGAACGGTATAACAGGAAGCAATACGACGACAGGTGCGAATCAGGAGACAGTCATGAGGAGCAACCTAGAAGGAAACGGCAGAGGAGCGGCTCGAGAGCTCATCGCGACTCCTCGGCCGAATACCAACAAAGAGAGGACAACAAGAAATCTACGCGCAAGGAGCCAGAGAGATACTATAAAAACACCAAACCCACGAATAGATCTTCGCCCTCAAGCTCAGATTCGGAGTCGCCGCCAAGACGGAAGCCGGAGAAAACTGTAAAGAGCAAAGTGCGTTATCACAAAGGGAGAAGCGTTTCACCGCCAGCGAGGGAGAATAGTAGGATGAGCTCCTCACCAGTGCGCAAGGGACGTGACACGTCACCTGTTAAAAAGCGAGACGTGTCTCCGAGGAGGCGCGATTCGTCGACGCCAAGAAGACCCGATTCCTCACCGCCTAGGAAGCGCGATTCATCACCACCGAGGAAGCGCGGTTCATCACAAGCGAGAAAGCGCGATTCATCACCACCGAGGAAGCGCGATTCATCACCACCGAGGAAGCGCGATTCATCACCACAGAGAAAACGTGATTCATCACCACCGAGAAAACGCGATTTATCACCACCGAGAAAGCGCGATTCACCGCCACCGAGAAAGCGCGATTCACCGCCAAGCAAGCACGAGCTACCATTACCAGTGTCATCACCCCCGAGAAGACGCATTTCCCGATCGCCGAGTAGGCGTGATCCTTCTCCGGCGAAAAGGCGCGATACATCACCGTTACGTAGGCGCGATTCTCCAATTCCAAAGAAACACAATAAATCACCCCAAAAGGGCCGAGACTCTCCCCTGAAGCGAAATTCGCCAATTGGAAAAAGCAAAGATGAAAAATATAAAACATCGGTGAAGAACCCAGAAAAACGCGAAAGCTCTAGATCAAAGAAGTCACCGACGCCGGACGAAAGATCAATTCGTAAAGACAAATCGAGGTCCCCATCGCCAGCGAAGAAGAAGGGAAAAAAGGACAGAGAGAGAAGTAGCACACCATATAAGAAGACAAAAAAATCACAAGAGAGGCGTTCTTCTACTCCCAAATCGGACCATAGGGATAAACAAGAAAAGGAAAGAAAAAAAGATAGACGAGAATCTCTCATGGAAAGGTCAAGGTCGCGTTCAATCAACAGAAGCCGAAGCACATCGAGCCTTAGCTATTCCCCGGCCAGGCGAAGCCCAGAACGCTACAGGGATATCATTGAAAAGTTACCAGAAAAAGATAAGAGGAAATATATCAAGTCACCATCGGACCTGAGACCGAAAAAGAAGAAAAACAAAAATATCGTCGAGAGCTATAAACCAAAGGCGGTGTGCATGAGGAGTTCTTCCAGTGAGAACGACGATTCCGAGGACGACTTTCTAAGATTGGATGACAGGGCAAGGCAGGAAGAAATAGACATAAAGGAGCTAAGCAGGCTGAAGGAGAAGCTTGCACAGATGGCGAAGGCTGCCATTGAAAAGAAAAGGACAGACGATATAAACGCCTCCACATCGCAAACGAGCAGAAACGCGCCGGTGCTAGAAGGCGGCCCATCGGCCGAGAAAGTCAACACGAAACCGCCGCAGCATGCCACCAAAAGCCCGGAAAAAGTCAAACCGACGAAGGACAGAAGTCCGGTAAACTTGGACAGTTCACCGGAGCTGAAGAGGGCGAGGAGCAGATCGCGGAGCTGGTCGCGCTCCTCTTACCGTCGTTCGCGCTCGCGGACACGATCGAAGTCACGGTCCCGTGAGAAATCGCGGTCCCGCGATAAATCCCGGTCCCGCGAGAAGTCCCGATCGCGGGAGAAATCGCACTCGCGTGCAATGTCGCGATCCAGGGACAAGTCGCGATCCCGGGATGAGTCGAATTCCCGTGCGAAGTCCACCTCCCGTGGCAAGTCGTCACGCTCGCGCTCCAGGTCGCGATCACGGTCGAGATCGTCGCGTTCGAGATCCCGCTCATATTCCTCCTCTAGGTGAGTTATAAATGAAACACCCTTGACACCGCTTCTCGGCCTTTTGGCTAAGATCAAAGTGTAGAAACACCCTTGACACGACAAAAGTAGTTAAGTTCCAAAAACTAAATACTCATCAGACAAGTAAAGGCAAACCTTATTGTTGAAGTACATACAGCCCATTTTCAAACATTGATGCGAGATCAATGGATAATGTTATGAGTACTTGTTCTTTCTCTCATCTAAAATGATTTTTCCAGCTTAAATTATGAATAAACTTTACCACTTCAAGTCCATTTCTCTTAAATTGTAAAGTCCACGTATCTAGTCCAATGTAAGGAGTATAAATATGACCTTAATATAAATATATCAAGGCTCGTTCTTATTCGCAGGCGTTCACGGTCGAGCCGCTCCAGTTCGTACAGCAGCAGAAGTTCGTCGAGATCTTCACGTAGCTCCTCCAGATCCACACGTTCCTCCAGGTAATGCAAAACAATCGCCACCTCTTCATTAAATCGTTTTGTATTTGTCATTTTTGTTTGTTTGCTTTCGGTGAGTTTTTTTAGTTCCCAGTAAGAACGACAACATGACGAATGTTGCCACCTCTCACGTCTCGTGTTTAAACAAAGAAAAACGCACATTCACTGAGCGTTCTTGCCGACGGAACTCACCGAAACCAACCGCCACTCGGCAGCCGACTAACGAAATTTCTGTTTCCCGCATACGAAACGTAAATAAACAAACCAACAACCGATCGACACCACCAAAAAAAACATACCGCTCGGAACGGCCCGGACCGACCGCACGCATGCATGCCAACGTAACGTACAGAACAATGACGGGCGTGTACGCCGATTACCGTAGATCGAGCGCGACGCGCGCTCGCACACGCTCCCGCTCGCCCTCCATACCGCGCAGGGCCGGCTCGCCCAGTTTCTTGGATAGGAGGCGCATCACGAGGTACCCGAACCGACGGCCGTACAGTGCTTTAGGGCTGCCCGCGCCGTTTTACACGCGTCGGCCGTGATGCTTTTTTCTTTTCTTTTCTTTTTTTTTTTTTTTTTTCTATCGGCATTACAAGATTTATCGTGTGCCAGCCAGTTTGGAGGTTAGCGATCGCGATGCTGCATCGCGTACGGGCCACATCGATACGATGTATCGATACTTTGTTGTGAGGGGCGACTTATGGGAATCGATATCCTAGATGAAAGTGACTACGGTTAATTACCAGTTACTCGCTTGATAATATTCCATTTATAACAAATTTCATTATTTTGCTATTATCGTTTTGGTTACTATAATGAGTTGATGATTTTGTAGTGAACGTCTTTTTTTTTTTTTGTCTAAAAAATTTGCCTCCGAAAAATTACATTGGGAATATTACAAAGTTACTTAAAGCACTGTATCGGACTAATATAGGGATTTTTACAGAAACGATAATGATATGAATAGTAAATGAATTCGTCATCTTTACGCATTATTCTCTATAAACTTTCAAATCTTGCAAACATATCAGTATTGTTTCAAGTGTGATGTAGTACGTTTTAACCTTTTCGTGTGTGCGCTTTTTTACAATGCTAATTATGTTTTTATATTATTTTGCCGCGACTGTACCACAATGCAATGTTCAAATTAACAAAGAGTTATGTTGTGGTATAGCGTTATTTTACTTCCTGCAGTTTTATCAAAACATTTCCTTTTCTCTTTTGTAGAAAAAAGTCACGAAATTATAGCACGAGTTCAGAAGACACCAGTAGTAGCTCCAATTAGTGCAGTGCTATAGACTAGTTTCGGTTTAAGTTGATATGTATTGTATAATTTTTCATTATTTAAGACCTAATTTTTCTATTATATATTGCGAAATAATTCACACAGTGTTTATGCATTTAGGGTTTAATTCGTGGTTGAGATACGTTTTTGGTCGCAATTTGCACTTTCATCGTTCCTATTAATTTTTTGTTTTTCAATAATTCATCATTCTTCCATAAGTACTGATGTTACACAAAATTTCTGTTTCCCAATCAAAAAATAAGAAAAATAAAACATAATCAAATCTTACTTACATATGCAAATTAACGATCCAATTTCGTAAAGTTATATCGAATAATATGTGAAATTATCCTTACTATAACTTTATACAATAATGTTAATATAAACTTAGTTTCAATGTCAAGTCCTTATTATTATTATATTCCATCTGACGAACGTTATTTCTGAACACTTCTATCCATTCACTTGGGTTACACGAAACATTTTTCAAGGTGTTAAAAATTAAATCCCATTTTTCATCATTTTTAACCAAATACTAACAGGGGTGTGCTACTTCAAAATGTGGCTCTAAACATTGTAAAGTTTACCTTGTCTGCTTTGATGTCTCTAAGCCTTAACGACGCATCGTTCCGAATAATTTGTATTATATTAATGTCTTTTTTTTTCTCCGTAGCGCACCCATAATAGATCTTACGTATGAAACAAACAAATACAAATATAGAAGAAGACGGTGAACGATGACATTTCAAAGATGATATTTCAGTAATTATATTCACTAAGCGATTACTTCCAATTGACCGACAGACGTAGAAAGTGTGTTGCCATTTCTCAGTGGACATTAATTTCAAGTGTTTATGTTTCAACTATATCAATTCATTTGTTTTTATCGCATTAAAGTTTATTTTGAAATTTTTTGTTCTTTTTATTTTTTTTTGTTTGCATGCTAGATATGTACTGATTATGCATCCAAACACGTTGTAGAATACACTTCAAGAAAATAATTTTATATTTTTTCTTTCAATTTTCTATAAAGCTAGTTTGGCATTATCACTACAAGTTTAAGAGGTAAGCCATAAACTTTCTTGCATATTATTTAGAAAAGCATGGTATACTTACTCGATAATCTAATAAGTTTAGATGATTCCAACAAAGAGATTATTAATTATTACAAATTTTGGGCAAAATCAAGCTCAATTTTTTGCAGAAGTATAAAGTCCTGTTAAAATATTTTTTATTAATATCGTAAATATAATTAATTAATTTATAACTTTCCCCATCAAAATGTTCAAAATTTATATGTACTACATGTACAAAATGAATTTCAAAAATTATCGAAAAAAAAAAGCCTATCGAGAAAGGAATCATACTTGTGCCTGTTGAATATAAAATATTTTTTTTTTATTAAAAATAACCATGCATGTCTCTTGTTAACACCGTACTAACATTCACGCATGTGCGCTAACACATTAACGGTGTGGACAGCGCGCGAAAACGCCCGATACCGTATCGGAGGCCGACGCCATCGTCTCCAAGCACCCAGAGCTACTACAGCAGCAGGTCATCCCAAAGGAGCTGGAGCAGATCTCCGAAGCCGGAACGGGATTGAAGACAATGCAATCAGAGCCAGATTTAGAGGTCTGTAGGCATCGGGGCATCGAACGAGGCACCTTAGACCCAAATTATTTTC
Source organism: Iphiclides podalirius (assembly GCA_933534255.1). Taxonomy (NCBI): domain Eukaryota; kingdom Metazoa; phylum Arthropoda; class Insecta; order Lepidoptera; family Papilionidae; genus Iphiclides; species Iphiclides podalirius. The sequence continues at coordinate 3,158,076 of OW152819.1, forward strand.
TATTGATTTCTGTTAATGTCTAATGTAATCATGTTTGTACAAAATACTGTAGGAAAAAGTAAAACGCAAAAAAAAATATGAAAGGAAAAGTTGTTTACTATTGTTTGTCTAAATTTTAATTTTTTTTTGAAGTCTATTGCGGGCGCCCCTCGTTTGTGGAGGCACCGGGGCTGTTGCGCCCGTTGCCCACCCCTAAATCCGGCCCTGAATGCAATGTCAAATTCGTAGACATAAAACCATTCACTACAATGCAGTCGTATTAACAAGAGTTCGGAAACAATAACAGAATATATCTAAAGAGCAATCAATACAAATAAGTAATTGTAGTAAGTGATTAACACAGCTTGCACTCTTGTCTTCTAAGAAAGCTGCATTATTTGAGAACATGTTCGAATCCCACTGAAGTTTGAACGTTTACCGCTCTCCCATCGGTGATATGACCGAACGCATTTGTGATACTGTGTTTGTCATTTACATTAATTTCTTTTGATAAAGAATCTCATAGTCATAACGATATTTATAAAGAGACATAATGGTAAATTCTGTTGTAATGCATGAGCAATAATAACAATGAAATATTGTTTATAGAGATTATAAATTAGTTAAATGGCAAGCATCATACCTTAATGGAATCTAGGACTCCAGAGGACGAAAAACGTTCGATAGATCTCGGATAATTTACTTTTTTATCGATTTTAAAGTAATTATATATTATACACATTCAAGAGTTCAAATACTCAGTGGCAAAATAATGTTATATGGCATTTATATTGGTAATGTGTGTTAAAAGATAATTATGGTAGTTACACGATACCCTTTTTTTCATGCAATACTCTTTTTACATTGCATTAAAAACATTCCAATTATTATGCTATTTACATAATTATTTATAATAAATTAAGAATTATTTATAAATTTATAGAATTTTAGGCCAAAGACTAAATTATTTTAATATCTTGAACTACCTACTTGTATATAAATTGTACTACAACAATTTCATAAAAATTATAGGAATGATAATGCCGCATAGAATTTGTGTTTCCAATCGTGTTTAGTTTACATATACACACTTATTTTGTTGTACTGTTTTATCTTGTTGATAATATTATTTAACTCAATTTTACGTGTAGGTATGAAAACGTACCAAAAATACTCTAGTCTTAAATGTAGTGTATAATTTAAATAATTATCTAATTTAGGTTATGGTGCAATATATTTATTGACAACATTATATTTACACATTTAAATTATTGTACTAGTCATTTATAGCTTGCCATTTATTTGCTTCTTTTGGGGACGGTTTTTATAAACTACCCTTACGCTCGTATATTTTTAGAACTTTTTTAGTTATAACCCTTCTAAAAATATGCGAGTGTTTATAACACGGTTAGTAATTATCCTTGTGAAATATTTATTAATCTACTTAAACATGGAGCAACGATATCGTAATTATTAAAGTACGGAGTAATGAACCACTCACAAAGCGCTAGATTTTAAATTCCGCATTTTTTGAAAAAAATTTTTCGACATATTTTAATATTTTAATTCCGCATTTTTTTTAATTCATCTGCTTACTGATCTTGATCTTTGTCTATAATGGATGCAATTTACAATTAAAAGCTACTTTTTCGTCTTAATGTATGTCAGACAATTTTTAATCTGCATTATTGTACATAAATACTGTGAGACTATGTTAATTTTATTTTGGTAAGCAATAAAGTGGATGTGAAATAAAATTGAAAAACTTTATCAATGGTTTATATTACAATAATTAATCGAATAATGCGAATCAAAACCATAACGTAGGAACATAGGAACAACATTTGTTTCTTGAAAAATGATATTATTGTTCTAATGTTTATTAATATAGAAAGGCAGTGAAAGATTTCAAATAAATAGTGTACTCTTAATGATTAGAATCGCTGTTGTCAAATCAAATAAATTAAAATAATGACATAGATAATATCAATCTCTTTAATTTAACCCTTAGTTTCTTTGTTTTTTTTTTTCCTAAAAATACGTGGCATTAATCTTACGCTCTTCATATATTTTATCGCAAATTTATAATGGTGATATTTAAAGAAATAATACACGTAATATTACTTAAATATTCATAATCGTTTTTTTTACTAACGACAAAACCGACATCAAATATCTCGCTCATTTTATAACTGATTTTCAGGAGTTCTCTAAGTATCTCCAGAGCCCAAGATCCAATACCAATGAAATTAATATGCGACCACATGGGAAACGCCAGCTTTCAAATAAAAAGGAATTATCAAAATCGGTTCACTTAGTCAAAAGTTCTGAGATAACAGACATAAAAATACAGTCGAATTGAGAACCTCCTCCTTCATAAGGGGAAGTCTGTTAAAAAAGTCAATCCGTGTTACTGTTCGTTCATATATGTATAAAGTCCGATACAAAAGAGTTCGTTTACTACATAAAATTAAACCGAAGTGTTTCAAAGTGAAATAAAACTAGTATTTTTAATTAAAAGATGTCTATTCCCTCTGTGGTGCAGAAATAAATTATATCTTAATTGTAATTTAAACACAACGATGAAATACGCAGTAGAACAAAAGTAACCGACATAGCTCAGAAGGTTAGTAAGCTGAAGTGGCGATGGGCGGGCCCTATAGCTCGCAGAATCGATAACCGCTGGGGAAGAAAGGTTCTCGAGTGGCATCCTCTAACTGGCCATCGCAGCGTAGGACGACCCCCACTAGATGGAGTGACGACCTGTGCAAATGTGCGGGAAGTCTATGGATGCAGGTGGCTCAAGATTGTGCTATGTGGCGGTCTTCAGCAGTGGACTCAAACAGGCTGAAATGATGATGATAATGATGTAATTTAAAAAAATATATTTCCTTCATCAATGTCAACGTACAAACATCGAGGCTATTGCAGTTGAACACTTCCCAAGTGGGACTTGGTTGTATCTACTTTATTCTCAGACAGCTTTGATCCGTAATAGCTACGTCGCTACCTGCTCTTTTTGAAGTAGGAAATCCAATAACGAAAGGACGCCAACGGCAACAATCACTAAGACTTAATTACAACAAACAAACAATTATTAAGACTTATATTTTTTTCAGCCTAATACTGTCTATAATATTCTACAACATCAAGCTTAAAATTTATCCGATAAATAGAAAATGACAAAGATGATGTTCATAACTACAAACTTAAGGTTAAGTTCATAACTACTTCTCAAAAAAACTGTTTTTATTCATTTTTATTAAATAATTAATGCTACGGTACTTTTTTTTTAGCTATGTATGTCGGTTACTACCAAGAGGAATTGTAGTCTAGCAGTAGTTAGGCCGTGAGAAAAAAACTTATCTACTCGAGACTTCGTGCAATGTCTAAAAATTAAAAAGAAACCGGCCAAGTGCAAGTCGGACTCGCGCACGAAGGTTTCCGTACCAACATGTATAAAAAACGGCATAAAATCATGTCTCTTGTAGGGGAGCCACACTGAAATATTTTTTTTATTCCGTTTTTTAGTATATGTTGCTAAAGCTGCAACAGAAAAACATCATCTGTTGAATAGGGATGCCGAAAGTTGTGTGTTTCGAGCACGATGAAGAGAAAATATGAAGAACAAGATCCTTTGCTTTCTTCCTGGGTTTCCAGAGCTAAGTAGGATCCTGAAGTTGCATTTTGCAAAGCTTGCAATTGATTGTTGCAAATATTGTGGTTGTGACTAGTTTTGCATTTTGCAAAACTAGTCACAACCACATCAACGCTTGCAGTTGTTACCAAAAATTATTCCGTAAAAGATTTTCAAATAGAAACCGAATTTTTAACGTCACTTTGCACTTAAAAGGAGTATCAGCCCAAGCTTTGTTTGATACACTTTCCGGCGCTTTAAGCAATGCTAACCCTAATATTAAAGATGCAATTATTAACGTTATCTTTGGCGAACAAGTTGATATAGTTGCCAAAATAAAACGTGTAAATCCCAATTGCATAATCGTTGTGTGTATGTCATTCTACTGCTTTGTGTGTATCTTACGCCAGTAAAAGTAAAAACTATACCGAGTATTGAGAATAAAATTTGACAAGTGTGGGCGATTTCTTGGAGTCTGGTGGGAGAAGCACAAGTACAATTTTAAGTGTGGACAAATTCGTGGGGAGCGATTCGTAAAATGCGTGATGCGAAAAGAACTGCAAACTTTTCAAAAGCTCTTTTAAGTTTTGTCTGTGTCAAATGGGGAAAATTGAGGGTATAAGATCTAGAGGCCGTCATCCTAGACGAATCAAATTTCTGAAAACCTAGAAATCCCCATGAGCGTTGCACTTCACCAGGCGACAGAGCAAAACCAATAGAAACAGCTCGTTGACAAATTGAATATGAATCACGATCCTCAGAAGTGAGGGAACGACCAAGAAGATGTCAAATTCCTCATACGAAATAATGTCTATTTCATTAATTATGATACTGTACTGTCTCCAACTACTTTTTGCTAGTGTCGGACAGATTCGCCATTTTTGATGGTCACCAAAGAGTACTTTTATATATCTGAATCTATCTTTTATATATCTCATGGTCACCATGAATAGGAGATGGCATGGTCACAACGACCATGAACGCTGGAAAGGGATAAAAATAAAATTAAAAGGAGATAAAATCCGTATAAGTTTCATTTACGTATAATGTTCGCATAAAAACAAGAAATCAATAGTTATTTTTCTTCTTTAAACTAAAGAAGTATAACTTCTTACGTCCGTACTAAGTACACACGTAAGAAGTATTATAGTCAGTAGAAGTCATATACGATAATATTTACATTAGTGACCTGTGTGTTTGCGATAAGCGACCAAACACCAATTTTATAGGAGAGGCAAAAATGCGTGGAGTAAATCATTGAGTGCATTATTGAATATCATATACGATTGGATATTTTATTAAATAGGCACCGTAGGACTTAATGCTTTATACTATTGTGTACAATTTGTCTTTTCGATTTTAATGCTATTATAAGAAAAATAATTTTGAAAAATGGAGTTTCTATTGTATGCCTCAGAGGTATAGAAATGTTCTTACCTAATAAATTTGAAATCACATATAATGAAATTTACCTCCTTTATGTTCATCAAGCTTAAAAGTAAAAAATATATTCTTTTTTGATCGAAAATACAAAAAATGTATATGTGAAAAAACATTCAATGTCTTTCTAAAGTGTGTAAAAGTACAGTGTCAATCCTAGAAGATTCATTTATACGTCTAAACATACATTCTAAATTTCTTTTTTTTTTTGTCCTACGTCGTATTGCTTTTCATGAAATCAATATTTTATAATATAGATATACCATACCAATACGTATTTCCAAATGGTGACAGAACACGTTTCGTTCGAATAGTATTAAAGGATAGCATAATAATTATAGCAATAAGAAAAAAGAGGATGGTAAGTGTTTGTCACTTTAGCTTTAAATCTTGATGTGTACGTATCCATCTACCTTGTCCACATATCGATACCTTAATTGGCAAACCAGCTAACTCCACCTTTGGTCAAAAATATTCTTTGGCTTTGTTTGTACGCAATAATAATTCCGCTTGATTTGCAAAAACAATAACTCTGATATAATCACTGTTTCTTTCTATAAATCGCTATTCGGAAATCAGCCAACTCCGCATGTCACGGAACGTTACAATTTTAACAGCCAACTCCACCAAGTCGGCTATTTCGTATGGCGTCCGAGTCATGTACGGTTACCGCCCTACGTTATTTGGAAAAAAAATTATATAAACGCAACAAAAGGAAAGGTAGTGTTGAAAAACAATTGAACATTAATACACAGTATGGATACTTATTTTATTTCTTACAAAACATTGCTAGGTAATTGAGCAATTCTAAAATTTAATATTGGCATTGAGTTGTCTGGCTTGCTTCTTACTTTATTACGCTACGGTTGGAAGTTATACATTTTAAAGTTTATTAAAAATTGAAATTAAATTTGAAGATACCAATAAACCTGACTCTTTTCTGGTTCTTAATAACCAATTTTCAAAACCATACGATGCTTTGGTTGGGCATGATAGTGTAGCTTCTAATTCATCGAATTTATTTGTGCAAGTGTGCGGGAAGTCGATGGATGCAGGTGGCTCAGGATCTTACTTCGTGGCAGTCTATGGGGGAGTCCTGCGTTCAGCAGTGGACTCAAACAGGCTGAAATGATGATGATGATGATTTGATAACAACGTTTATTGTATTGGAAATGAACTGTCTGCCATAGAGTATACGCAAACATAATTATGAAATTGTTGTTAATGAAGACATATTTCCGTTTGATAAAGAACAATTCAGTCCAAGTTTGCTATCTGGTCACCTTACAACATCACTTAAATACAATCTTGAAAATGCCTCTAAGTTTTAAGCCAGCTCACCTCTCTACAAGTAATGATAAATCGGATAACGATTAGGCCGTTCCTTTGATACAGAAACTACTAAAAAGTCATGAAACTAGACTACTGTAAGTAAAAGAGAAATAGTGTTATCCAATGTCATAATATTTCTGAAGATGAGGGAAAAATATTATTTGATAATTTTTTAAATATGACGGGATAAAAAACGAATTTACGTTGATAGTTTAATAAAAAATTTAGATACAATTAGGCAAAGAGATAGGAAAGACCCTTAAAATGTAAAAAAGTTAACGCTTTTATATACCACCCTTCAAAACGTGTGTATTTATGATATGAAAACCAGAGATGGGTGTTCCTTTCTATGGAATGAAGGCAAAGGCTGAGTTCTGATTAGTTTGCAACGATTTTAACCAATTTTTTATCAAGAAAACCAGCTAACTCCCAGATCACATACTTTTGCACGAAAGAAAAAACGGATAACTCCTAAAAAACGCTGTAGTATGGTAATGAAAATGTATAATGGATTTTATAATATCAAAAATGACAATGTACGATAATATCTACCAACTATATTTTAGATTTTCTCATAAGTAGTGTAAAAAAAATATTATACAGTTTTAAAAAACTTGCCCATATGGAGTTAGCTTGTTTGCCAATTAAGGTATCGATATTAAACTTATTTGCTGCCTTTTAAAACATTTCTGTAGTATAAAGTATCATTGCATGAAATTAAAAAAAAATGTATCAACTTTTGTAAGTACCATCATTTAATAATTAAATTACTCATAAAATCATCATTAAATAATTTAATAACTCGAGGAAAAAATAAAATTTTGTCAAACGTTAAAAAATTTAATATACATAGATTCAATCAATCAATCTATATTCAAATAGACGCTCGCGCGTTCTTCAAATTTTAATCGCGAATCGTCAAATTTTACATAAAAAATTATACATACTTTTTTTCAAGGACACATTTTTACACAACATTCTCTACTCCCAAACTAAGCAAGCTAAGCTTGTACTATGGGACCTAGAAAACTGATAAACATACTTTTATTTTGTAAATAAATACATATTATACATATATAAACACCCAGACACTAGAAAAACACTATGTTCATCACACAATATTTTTCCAGTAGTCCATACCTTCTGGCGCAGGAGGCAGGTACACTACCCACTACGGCATTCGGGTCGTCGATAGGTTTTATATATGTTTAGGTTCGTAAGGTGCCACCGGTTCGGAAAGCAGTTTCTGTTGAGAAGAGACCGGCAAGAAACTCAACAGTTGCTCTTTTTCAAAAATAATTATATATATACCAGAATCGCATAATTTGTAAACTTAATATATTATTTATATCTTGTTAGAAGCACTTAAATAATGCTTCTAATCTCAAAGCATACATTAAAATGTATTTTTAACTTATGCTTTTTTTCGTGGTGTCCGATTCAAATATATGTATATCAGAATGAAAAAAAAAACTAATAGAAAATATATTAAGTTTCTTCACAGCCTCATAAATGCAGCCGTATAAGTTTTACCAGTCCCTGTATATTTTACCCATCTATATAGAATGATGCAATGGGCAAATAAAAAACATGAAATGTTTATTTGCGACTGACATAAAAAGGATTTTCCACCACCTTTTGATTGTATCAAGGCTGAATATTAGTCAAAAATCTTAACATTTAATTTTTGGCGTCTTTCTTCTGATTTTGTTCCCGCCTTTTTGTTGCAACAAACATCGCCCAACCGAATCCAACAAGATTCATGAACAAGACTCGTAACTGTAATAAAATAAAATAATTTTTATATAATTAAAAATTAAGTACAATGAAAAAAATATATACCTACGTCACAAATTTAAAGTGAAACTAAAACAAAAAATATATTTAATATAGAAATTTACCTCATGAGTCATGATAGCTTTTTTTAATTCAATATACTCGAGTAACCAGAGTTCGATATCGATGCCGGCACCAATGAAATTGTTAATTTTAAGTACTGACTTATCAAATGCTCAGCGGTGAAGGAACGGCGGTGCGGATAACATCGTGAGGAAACTTGCATATTTTCAAAATAATACAAAATAATATAAAACAAAATAATTCCGAAAATATCTGAAGTCTGCAGTGGGGTCGCATGGTGGACTATGCCCGATATTAAAGGAAGCTTTGCCCAGCAGTGGGACATATATAGGCTATTACTTTACTTTACCTCATTCACTACTAAACACGAAAGAATAATACTTCCACTTTACTTGAATGGGCAGGCTTGTGCAAGGAAGTACCATAGTATCTTCTGTAAGACACCAGACTCCGGTATATTCTGTAAGACTATGGTACTTCTCCCACTCTTCCGTGCTATTTGAGCAACAGCTAAAGCTGTTGCATTGTGCTTCATAAAGCTTTTATATACTTATACTGTATTGGTCCTCAATTTTTATTTTCGAAGTTTTGCTGTATAGTTTTTCCCCCATCATAATAAATTTATTCTTTATGGGAAATGACAATATGAGATAAATATTTCATGAGCCCACCTACATGATACAAATACGGAGCTAATAAATATCAAGTTAAGGAAAAAGCAACTTATTCCTATTGATGTTTTATAGTTTTATGAGTGCAGTTTATAAACAGGAATCTTAATTTATAGAAATAAATCCTTTCCTTGTTCACTTCTTGCGATTAATATTATTGCTAGTACACTCACAGTTTTTGTCACCTAAATACTAAAATAAGTATTTAGCTTACAAATATATTAATAATATTTGTTGTAAAAGTATGTTGATAAAGAATAACTAAGTAAATAAGCCTATGTATCATTTTGCTCAAGTACACTATCAATGTAATAAAAACAAGCACCTGGAACAGAGAGCTATCTGTGTTTCTAATGGGAAATTTTCACCCCATAATGTCCCCCAATTTTGTGAGGAGGCAAAAGGTGGTACAATATGTATTTTTTTCATGAGTTGGCTTAAGTGTTTTAAATAATAAGTGTATGAAACACATTTCTTGGATTCTTAGCCAGCAGTCTAAAAGTTATTGATTAAAGTAAACAAATTGAACAATGAGGACATTATAACAAGCAGTAAAAATATTAAATTTATATAATAAAAGAGAATTCAAAAGATTTAGGTGTACTTCGGAAAGACAAAAGATTTAAAAATAAAATAAACATTTAGAAATGAAATAAAATAAAACTTACCATGGGTGGAATGAATGCTAGGTTAATAATTTGAAATAGTGTAAGCCACTTCCAATTAGCTTCCAGAACTGTAAAATATAGCAAAAATAGCTGTTTCACTGCAGCTTTATGATTCTTTCCCTCAAATCTTGACAATGTGTACAATGAAAATGCTTGCATAATCGGTGCAAAGATTATTCTTTCAAATATCAATTTCTTAGCAAGTGGGAATGCAACAATTTCTTCTGGGAACATTCTTTCTAGTAATTCATAGAAATAATGTGGTATTGTTCCTCCAAAAGCTAACCTACAAAAAATATATTACAGAAGAGAAATATATGGTACATACATTTAGATTCTTTATTTTAAACATAAAATATATATACATTTGTTCAACTTTGTCTTATACATTGAAATTTACTATTAATCATTAAATTGCTTAATGAAGAAATACAAATGAAAGCAAACTTCTATGAAAGCAGTTTTTCATTGTATGTGTGAAGAGGTTCTGGTAATCTTTCAGGCAAGGCAACTTAGTAAGAATACCAGTCTCACTTTGGGAAATGAAGAAATCGAATATATTTATACTTATTTTTTTTTTAAAAACATGTCCATATCATGTTTCCACATAATATATACAGATATTAAGACAACTGCAATTTCAAAAACTTCCTATAGTATCAGCATTTTACTTTAGATTGGAGTTTCTTATTAAATAAACAATTTGATTTTATTCATGTTGCGGATATGGATGTAAAATATTAAGACTTGTAGTCAAGGGGAATGAAATGACAAAGATGCTAGTGCCAACTGTTAGGGTAATCATACCCTAAACACATACACAGTAAAGGTCTTCTACTCCTCGTTTTGAGTTTTTTTTTTTAGTTTAAAAGGGGTAATACTGAATTTTAATCGTCCTACTTTTAATTGATACATTCACTTACCCATAGAGACCGAAAGCCAATACTGGGTCTAATCTCAAAGATTGACCTGCTACAAGCTGTGATGCTATGCTTCCAGCAGAGCCAACTACACAGCTGAAATCACAATCGAGTTTCTATTGAATATGATTAAGGCCAGCCACATTACAGTTGATATATTCATTATTTAAATCTTTATCAATTTCGGTATAGATTTTCCAAAACGAAAAAGTTTACGATCATTATTTAATAACTTCAATGTCATTGTAATGTTAGGACAGTTATGAAAAATAATAATATTTGAATCAACTCGATGCTAATTAAAACATCGCGACGAAGGATATCAAAGTCCACTTCCGAATTAGAAACGAACAATGTTACAAAAGCAATACTTTTTATATAAGTGAAGAATACCTGGTTAAAGCTTTTGTTTTTATCGGATGCAAATATAAGTTTTGTAAATAAGAAGCTATAAGATTCATTACTGGCTTCGATAGAGACATAATGCGAGTTTTTTGACTCGTGGAAATAAGTTATATACAGAGTACAAAAATAAGAGATATTAAATAAAACGACCCCACGACCAAATTAAAAGGCGATAGCCTAGCTCTGATAGTGATAAGTGATAACAAAAGTTTAATGAGATATTGATAACAAGTTAACAACAGAACAGAGTTAGCAGGCAGCAGACTTTGGTAAACAGTAGTGTTCCATATCGATAGTCTGCTATCAACAGACATTAGACAATCGATTATCTATCGATAGTTAAGGTAAAAGCAATAGTATCGATAGTCTATTGATAGTATTGTCACGTGTCAATACTGTCGATACTACCAATAGTATCGATGGCTGGTGCCAATACTATTGTTAACAGCAATACTATCGATAGACTATCGATACTATCGATGATTTTGTACTATCAATAGCCTTTTACTGGCTATCGATAGTACAAACCTATCGATAGTATCGATAGGTTTTGTCATAACTAATGGAAATTGCAATACTATCGATAGCATCCATACTATCGCATGCACTACTATCGATAGTACTACTGTTATCAATAGTATTGGCACTTGGAGAGCCATCGATACTATAGGCAGTATCGACAGTATTGACTTAGACAATATTATCGATAGTACAATAGATATCCTGAATAGTTTTCGAGGTCAACTATCGATAGTCAAACTATCGATGGTTGTGCAACACTAGTAAACAGCCAAACATTTATGAAGCGTATGAACAGAAATCATAGATAAGACATATATACAGAAACAATAAAAGTACTAAAACCAACATAAACGGACAGAGTAACAACTAACAATATTTAACGGTAGTAAGGCCACGCAGCATTCTCGGCTGTTGCACGAATTGGCAGACTTCCAGGTAAGTACCACGGAAGACCGGCGTAAAGTGAAAGTATAATCCTTTCGCGTTTCGTCTGGCGAGTGAGGTGGCCGGAGTCCAATTTTCAAAAGGTTGTCAACGCATCTGGAACCCTCAAGTGTTTCAGATATCGGTGTGCGGCGGTATTCACTTAATATCAGGTGAACCGTCTGCTCGTTTGGCAACTTTTTACTTAACATCAGGTGAACCGTCAGCTCGTTTGGCAACTTTTCACTTAAAAAAAATATATTTATATCCAGTGCTGCCAGCTAATTTAAAAATATGGCCCTAAAATCAAGATGAAAAAGCTCTAAAAATACAATTACCAAAAACCCCGATAATCTCTACTGTAATCAGAGATATTGTTTAAATGAGTTTCAAATTACGTTAAGGTAAATAAATATAACTTAATTTTAATTACTTTTTATTACAAACAGTTGGAGTAATTAATAAAACAACGTAATAGTAACTAAATTCATTAATTAAATTTATTAATAGGCATTTTGCTTTTTTGATGTGAAACATCTAAAGCCGCACGTAAAACCTATTTCTGGCGTAGCGACGCATGCCATAGCGACGCGACGTTATATGATCGTATATATTATACTAGCTGCTGCCCGCGACTACGTCTGTGTAGAGGGGTGAAAATTTAGGGTTGTATGTATTTTTGTATGCTGTGTCATAAAAAATGAAAACAAAACATTTAACCCCTTAACATTTAGGGGAATGAAAAATAGATGTTGACCGATTCTCAGACCTACTGAATACGCATACAAAATTTGGTAAAAATCGGTCGAGCCGTTTCGGAAGAGTTCAAGTTCGAACCCCGTGACACGAGAATTTTATATATTAGATATACAGTCTATATGCAGTAGTGTGTACGATTAATTACTCAAATTTAAATTAATTGTTCATAATTATTAATTAATTAAATTAACTTTAATTAATTGTGTTTACCATTACCAAAGTCACTGATTAAACGAATTAAGTAGTCAGGATTTCAAATAAGTTCGTAAATTTTTGTATTTAAGGAAAATAAATGTTTATTCAATAAATAGTCATCGTTATATTTTATTTTATCAATATGACATATTTAGTTCCTAAAAAAACACCTGTTGTTTTTTTATCTCTATATTACTTTTACAAAATAATGTCGAATTGTCGTTGTTTCACATCTGCCAGGCGTCTCGTGACGGGTCATTTTTATTATTTCCTCATTTTCGTTAGTCAAAATAGACATCACTATTTGAGATATTATTCATGGCCAACATTTTTGGGCCAAAACCACAATATGTATATTTGCACCCTTAAGGGGCTTAAAGCTCTAAGTTGGCAAGGCAAGTCTGTTTCTATCATATAGTGTTATATATCATTGTAACTATTTTGTTTGTATGTTAGAAATGTTAAAAAATATCGATATTCTTGATTATAAATATCGATATATTTTTAACCGATATATTCCGCTCGTTAGGAACGCCAGCAATGCTGGACGAAGAGAAAGCCGAATGCCTAGCTGACAGCCTAGAGTCTCAATGCTCCCCTAGTTTGCTTCCAGTCAGCCCCGAACACCTCCGTAAGGTGGACGAAGAGGTTGAAAGGAAAGCCTTAGAGCCACTTCGCGATCCCGTTCTCCCGGTCCCGTGCTCAGAACTAGCAGAAACCATTAAAAAACTGGGAGGATCGAAATCAATCCCGCCAAGAGCGCGGCCGTCCTTTTTTCACATAAAAACATTCCTAAACCACCCCCCGTTAAACTCATGGATAGTCCGGTACCATGGGTGAACAAAGTTAAATATTTAGGTGTCATCCTCGACTTCCAACCTAAATTCAGCCAGCACGTGACTCGGGTCAAGAACCGGGCGGCCTTCGTACTCGGTCGCCTCCATCCGCTCCTCAACAAAACGTCAAAAATGTCCCTTCGGAACATGGTGACCTTATATAAGGCAGTAGTTCGCCCTATTATGACGTACGCGAGTCCGGTTTTCGCACACATTGCTCCGAAGCAAATACACCGGCTTCAGGTCATCCAAAATCGATTCTTGAAAAAAAAGAAAAAAAAAAAAACGATATATCATCATCATCATTTCAGCCTGCTTGAGTCCACTGCTGAACATAGGCCTCCCCCATAGACTGTCATGAAGTACGATCCTGACCCACCTGCATCCATCGACTTCCCGCACACTTGCACAGGTCGTCACTCCATCTAGTGGGGGGTCGTCCTACACTGCGATGGCCAGTACGGGGCTGCCACTCAAGAACCTTTAACGGTTATCGGTTCTACGAGCTATATGGCCGGCCCATCGCCACTTCAGCTTGCTAATCCTCTGAGCTATGTCGGTTATCTTAGTTCTACTGCGGATGTCTTCGTTACGAACTCTATCATGCAGAGAAATACCGAGCATAGCCCGCTCCATAGCTCGCTGAGCGACTTCGAGCTTCCCCATACGGCCAGCAGTGAAGGACCACGTCTCGGTTCCGTAGGTCATCACTGGCAACACACATTGATTGAAGACTTTAGTCTTCAAACATTGACGTATATTCGACGAGAAGATTTGCCGAAGTTTCCCGAACGCTGCCCATCCGAGTTGGATTCACCGATTGACCTCTGCGTCGAAGTTGGACTTACCTAGCCGGACTGACGGTCCTAGGTAAACGTACTCGTCAACAACTTCGAGCTCAGTGCTTCCAACAACAACCGGTATAGGCGTGACATGGACATTAGAAACGATCTTCGTCTTGTCCATGGTCATTTTAAGGCCCACCCGTTGGGAGACACTGTTGAGGTCATTGAACATAGCACCCAGGTCCTCCAGCGATTCTGCCATGATGACTATATCGTCGGCAAATCGAAGGTGGGTGATGTATTCGCCATTGATGTTAATACCTCGTCCTTTCCAGTCCAGAAGCTTGAAAACATCTTCCAACGCAGCGGTGAAGAGTTTCGGGGATATGACATCACCCTGTCTTACACCCTTCTGCAGTTGGATAGGTTTTGTACTACTGGACTGTACTTGGACGGACATCGTAGCCTTGTTATACAAACACCACAGCACTTCGATATACCGACAGTCAATTTGGCACCGCTGAAGAGCCTGGAGTACCGCCCAAATTTCGACAGAATCGAAGGCTTTCTCATAGTCCACATACGCTAGGCACAAAGGCATATTATACTCTTCGGTCTTCTGTATAATCTGCCGCAAGGTGTGTATGTGGTCTATGGTACTGAAGCCTTTTCGGAATCCGGCTTGTTCGGGAGGCTGGAAGTCGTCGAGTCTGGAAGCGAGACGATTCGATATGACTCTTGAAGAACAGCACCACCACACTTCTGCTCCACGTCTCTGGTGTAGCACCACCCTGAAGGACGAAATTAAAGAGTCTCTGAAGGACTACAAGTACCAGTTCTCCACCCGCTTTAAGAAGCTCTGCTGTAATTCCGTCCTCTCCCGATGCATTGCCATTCTTAAGATGGTCAAGAGCCATTCTAATCTCACTCAGACTGACGTCCGGGATATTCTCGGAATAGTGTCGGATAAGCTTTGCTCTTGGGTCGTTACTCACACATGTGTGTGGCTCCAATGACGATGTGTACAGCTGTCCATAGAACCTCTCAATCTCACTCAAAACCTCTGGCCTACTGAAGATGATAGCCCCGCTGTCAGTCTAAAACTTAGTCAGTTGGCTTTGTCCGATAGACAGATCTCTGGTAAAGACTTTTGAGCCTAGGTTCCGCTCTATAGCTCCCTCAATACGGTCTGTATTGAAGTTGCGTAAGTCTCGCCGCATGTATTTGGAGATCTGCCTATTAAGCCGCCTGTAGTCTGACATGTCAGTTAACGACTGCAGCCGCATCTCACGTCTTTTTCCCAAGAGGTTATGATCGGAGAGTTTTTGGGTTCTATTTGCCCGGCGGGCCTTATAAAATTTAAGGCCCACGGCATGGACAGTTTCCACGAGCTTAGCGTTAATATATATAATACTAATAAATATCTAAATCATATAAAAAACGATATTTTTTCATATTCGAATCCAGCACAGAGTCCATGACCTATATTTTTTGGACAATAACGCTACGCTGTACCATGAATGGGCCGATATGTCCGGGGAAGTACCACGATCTCATAGAAGACCGACGTGAAGTAAAAGCATTATACCATCAATTATTTTCTTATTATCTCAAGTATACAAAGTTACTCTATGCATTATACTTCTGCGTTTTGTCTGGTGAGTGAGGTGGCTAGGACTTAATTAAAAGGTTGCAATGCATTTTAACCCTACGAAATGGTGCAAATGTCCATAGCGGTTATTCATTTAACGTCAGGTGAACCATCTTGCTTCCTTCTTATATAAAAAAAAGAAAACACACCATTAAAGGTTCTAAAATCAAAGCATTTCATATTAATATTTTATTAGAATTACACTCATATAAAAGCATAAAATAATGTAACTCCTTTATTATAAATTTACAAATCTTTCCTAAAAATTATATTGCTTACAGTTCTTTTATTTTATAACTTTAAGTTCATCTTTATGTAAAATAGCCATAACAACTGCATGAGAAATAAATAATTGGTCAAATTCAGTTACATGTGCCAGCCAGTAGCACAGTCATGTCAATATTACAATGAAAAGATATGAATTTACTATAAAAAGTTATATGAATAAAATTAATTTACATTAACTGTATATAACAATATCTACACATACATGTTTTTGTTTACATACTATATATTTGGCATTCGAATTGCCTTGTTAGTTGTACAAACTTATTTTGATGTAATACATTATATTCAAATTATGTTAACTACAATTATACAGCTTATCTAACTGCATTTGTAGATTCTGTGATGTTATAGCTGGCGTGCTTGGAGTTTCCGTTCTTTTGCATTTTATGAGTGGTGTATTCAAGAAGTTCATCTGCTCCTTCATTTTCATATAAATGCTGAGAGCTTTGTTACTTGTATCTTTAATTGGTGTTTGCATGCCATTACAAACATTAGGCATAGATTTATGAAACACTTTCTTACGTAAACATGGATTCTTTTTAGGGATCTTATAAGATGGTGACTTTGAACATGATTTAATGACAGTGCAAGGTTTGCCAATATTAAGATTTAGTTCTGGTTCAATCCTCTCTTTCTTTATTTCAGGTTCCATTTGATCAGTTATTTTTTCAGTTTCACTTTTCAGCACCATTGAATGCTTTTCACTGATTAATTTCCTGACATATTGAAGGGTTTTAATTTGAGAGTCTTTAATTGTCACCAATGTTTTAATACCATTGTCAATCATTTGAATGTTATGTTCTGTTTGCCTTTCAACATGTAATAAATTGTCAAAATCTGACTCTTGTTCAAAATTGTTGACCGTAGCTTTATTTAGCATGTCACATAAGGATACAATAACACTTTCATCTCTTTTACTGTTTTCCTTACTTATCTTTAGTTTATCAAAACACATTATTGTGTTGTCATTATATAGTGAAGAGTTTTCTATATCTTTGGTGTGGTTGAAGAAATCTTGCACATTTCTATACTCTTTAAAAGGTGTTGAAACTGTCTGTAAGGTTTCCCCTGTTTTCTCTGTCGCATTATTTTCTTGTGAAGCTTTCGTTTTCTCTTCTATGTCTTTCTCAGCTTGTAGGAAACTTGCATCACAGCTTGATTTCCAGGACATGTTATTCAGGGGAGTATCGGGTACAATTGTTAATAATTTTTTCTGTAATGGAACTTTTTGTTTTGGGGTCATATGTAGTTTTAAAACAGTATTAGTTTGATTTGAAGCATTCTCTTTGTTTGCAAGGGTCATTCTGTTTTTGAATGATGGATTGCTTTTTATTGCTGGTGTTTCTGCTATTTTGTAAACACCACTAATGCGGATGTTATTTTTAGCTGAAAAGTTTGTTTTAGTAAAATAAATAAACCATTTAGCAGAAATAAAGAATACTGTTAACGTTTTTTTTTCTTTCTATATTAGCACTATAAAGATTCTTTGCACTTTAAGATTGAACATTAGAACTTGTAGAAAAAGTACGAAAAGATTGTCGCCGCTGTGGGAATCGAACCCACGTCTTCGGCATTCGCGGCCCGACGCTTTAGCCAATAAGCTAGGTTTTAATACTGTTTATGGTTAAACGGCTTTTGGCTTAGTGGCTAAAGCGTCAGGCCGTGAATGCCGAAGACGTGGGTTCAATTCCCAAAACGGAAAATTTTATGGTTTAATCTTAAATGCAGAGATTAGCACTACTAAAAATTAAAATTTCAATAGAATATTTTTTGTTTTTTCTTTCTAATTACTTAATTTATTATCTCAACTGTGATGGCAATTGTATGTTACAATTAGAATTCTACAAAAGTTTAAAGACATTTGAAACAAAACAAGCATGTGATTATAAGACATACCAAAAAGTATATTACAATGAGTATATACCATACCTTGCACATTAAGCGCTTTCCTTGCTTTTAGCTCGGGTTTTGGAAATTTTGGAGTCTCAGAATTTATAGTAGCTCTTACATTGGTCTGAAAGAGTAAAATGAATTTTCCATTATAATGCTTTGCATTAAGGTATGAAGTACTTTAAAATGTAAACTACCCCATTAATTATGTCATGATTTCATGCTTTATTAATTTTGACAGAACAATTAAACCTATCTTTACTTATTAAATTGTATCAGTCATTGGCTCATGAATGAAAAAGTTGCTCTGAATTAGTATCCTTTTTAATTAAGCTCACATGGCATATCATTACTATATCAATTTTTATTAATGTAAATTTTAGGTTTACAGCTTGTGTGCTATACATCCTTGGTACTAGGTAAAAATCTTAAATTTTGTCTGGATTTTTAAGAAATTTTTTTTCACTCCATCCTTTGTTGATATAAATTATGTCACTTACTTTGGGCTTTGGTTGAAAGTTGAGAACTTTTCTAACCGAGTTGTTCTTTAAGTTTCCATTTGCCGTGTGACTTACAGTTTTATCCACTTTCACAGATGAATTCCAGTTCTTTTTCTTAACCGAGCTGTTTACTGGACATCTTCTAGTGGATTCACCTTTTAGTGCTTAAAAGCAAATTGATAAATCAATATTATAACAACATTATTTTAAACATTGCCCTTACTTTGGGATATTAAACCATGCAATAACTGTTTTATAAATACAAATGAAACAGATATATACACCCTAACCTTATTTGTAGATCAAATTAATACCTACTTGTTCAGTGTATAAAACACAATGACAACCTACCACCCTGTAAATAATAACTTAGCAACTGTCCTAAGCAAGCAATGAAATAATCATAAGATTCATAAAAAATTTTGTTATGGCATGAATGATACAGAAATGAAAACCAAAAAAATCGAACAGATTAACAATTAACTTTCAATAACAATATAGTCATGCGTGATAATTGATTGTTGTTGTTAACAATAATTACAAAAATTTTATTGGTTTATCTCATCACACATATTATGGCCAGTTAAAATTATGCTTATTAATAGACCCTATGACCAATAAAATTCAACATAGTTCCAAGAAATACTAAAATAATAAAACAATAAAATATTACAAATGACTGGAAATTTTTTAATTTCATCTCAATCTTAAAGAGTATTAAATTTTTCATAATTTAAAGGTTGGTATTATGATGATAACCTGTCAGATGAGTCTTCATTTCAGCAATTGTAAGTGGTTTAACAGGCTTTTCAGAAGTCCGAGTGAGTACCATCTTATTTTGTTGAGGTTTTTTCACTGTAAGTGCCTGTATACAATCCTTAGATAAAATACCTGGAATAATAAAGATTATTATAGTTATTGAATGTAACAAAGATTCCCATTACAAAAAACTTAAAAGTTTATCTACACGACTGAATGAATAGCTGTATTATTAGTGACACTATGTTGATTGTGTATTCGCAAAAATCATAATAACTTAATAACTTAAAAATTCTCAACGAATACTAACAACATTAATAATGTAAAAATTACACTACAAACATACCTCCATGTTATGAATGCTGTTTTATTCAAATTTAGTAGCAAATTAGCTTGAACGCAGGGTTCTTAACCAAAGTTATTTTAAATTAAATTATTTACTATAAATATTAGTGATATTTTAAAAGGAGCAATTGTTTAAAACAAAAATCTAAAACGAAATTATAAGTATATGTTTTAAAGACATTTATGTGGTTTATATCTCATTTCATAAACACGCACCACTCAGTCCAGGCAGTAGCTCAGCCATTGTTTTTGGTTTCATTTTATTTGCTGTCCCATCCATTTTTTAATGCTTTAGGTAAAATTGAATATAAATATTATATGACACTCCAATATCATCACAAACCAAACTTTTAAATTACAATTTTCAGTTAACGTAACTGTCAACACTCAACAATGTCAACTGTCAAAATCTCATTTCACGCAAATAAAAGTATGAAAATACACTTGGTATGTACTTTTTGATGTAAATTAAACTAAGTTTTATACATTTATTTAGATAAATGTAATATATTTCTTAAATTGTTTTGAGATAATTATTACACATGTATAGGTAGTTAAATCTCCCTTTACAAAATATGTACTTATACATATCGAACCCTCGACCCCTGGAGCCTACGTAGACATTGCGAAACTGAGTAATAAAATCAGAACCAGGTACTATAACTCGTTCTATATAGAGCAAATATCCAAATTTACCACTGTGTAACTAAAATATCAAATCAAATTTATCTTTATTCAAATAGACGCTTGCGCGTTCTTACGAATCGTTAAATCAAATATATAAAAATTATAAAGATAGGTTCGTAAGGTACCACCGGTTCGGAAAGCTGTTTCTGCTGAGAAGAAACGGACAATAAAATCAACAGTTGCTCTTTTTTAAAAATATCAGTTTACAATATAACATACAGGTATAATTGTCTTATTATAGCCTACGTGAGTATCAACAGTGTTAACTCCAAACATTGGCATCGTCGAGATATTCCGCAATGGTGTAATATGCTTTAACCATATGTTTACTTTTGATATTACGTTAAAATTGATCAAGCGGCAGACTTAATATCGACTGTGGGATTTTATTATAAATGCGCACACCTTGCCCCATTAACAACTTATTTACTTTTTGTAGACTAAACAATGGCGTAGTAAGTTTGTGCTTATTTCTAGTGTTTAATTTATGTCTTCTACTATTCTTTAGGTAATAATTAAAGTTATGACGAATATACAAAATATTACAATAAATGTATTGAGAAGACACAGTGAGTATATTAATCTCTTTGAAAAGATCTCTGAGTGAAATCTGGGCTCCGACATTTCGTCCAAAAAAGAGCTGTCCTATTGCTGGGACAGCTCTTTTTTGTAAAATAAATATAGAATTTATAGCAGATGCACTACTCCACAACAAAATTCCGAACGACAAGATGCTGTGGAAATAACTGAAGTAAACAAGTCTGGCAGTGTCGATGTCTTTTAGTTGCCTAACCCTTCTAATCGCAAAAACAGTGGAGCTTAGTCTATTCGCAAGAGATGATATATGGGGATTCCACTGGAGCTTTGAATCTACTGTAATTCCCAGAAATACAGCAGACTCAACAGGATTAATGGGTATTTTATTTAATATTAAACTAAAACGCATTCTTATACTGGGAAGGGTAAAAAGAATACTTTTTTTGGAATTTAATACCATAATATTAAAAGTAAACCAGTGGAGGATATGCGAAAGTGAAATTCAAGTGAAATTCACGTCAAACAGTACAACATCACACAACTCACTGGCTTAAAAGGGGAGTTCATTAATATATACTAAAAAAAATAATGGGCCCAAGATTGAACCTTTTGGGACACCCATTTTCATACACATCATTTCATACATTGGGACCCAGCAGAGTTAACATCATTTATTGATGGTAGCTTACTTACGAGCGTATCTTATCCTTTAAACGAGCAATTCTTGTATATATAATCGGAATCTCGGAAATGGCTCCAGCGATTTTCATGAAATTTAGTATGTGCGTAGATTCGGGGGCAAAAAATGGATCTAGCTAGATTTCATTTTTAGAAAATGCCCTTTTAAACCTGTTTTCAGGGAATGAAAAATATAATTCGAATATGACGGTAAATTTCGCCCCAAGAGAAAATGTCATAATAGATCGGTCGGTAATCGGGCGGCCCCAAAACAGACGGCCGTGGTTCGCGTCACGATCATTTACACATTAATTTTTTTACTTTTTTTCGATTCCAGATCATTGCTTTCTTTATTTTTAATTTTTTGTCGATTTGTTATTTTGTTATGTTTTTCCCTTTTTTTTAAAGTTCTTTCTTTTGTGAAAAACATCAGTTCATATTTTCTTATTATTACGTCGGTAAGATCGAAAAATATTATGCATATTTCATTACTCAATAATTTGTATCTAAATGTATTTTCCAAAATACACGATTTACCAAAAAAAAAACAAACCGAGCAAAGATCGGTCCTCCGGGTACTTAATTTTTATATAAACTGTTGACGTTTTATAAGAACGCGCAAGCGTCTATGTGAATAAATACATTTTTGATTTTGATTTTGATACTTTTTGAGTTTTATTACTAAAGTAAGAGGCAATGAGAGTGTGGGCGATGCCACGAATGCCATAATAGACATATACTATTTAAGTATGTACACAAGTCTAACAGCTAACAAAAAATACAAACTTTGTTTGAAGTAGTGATAGGCAATCATTTTTTTTAACTCGAAGAGCTATTGTGAGTGCATATTAGGTTTGTGTCATCTAGTGCAAGTGGCAGTACTCTCTCAGTACTTATTGTCGTAACTTTTATGTAACCTTTAGAGTACAATTAATTCACATGTATGCATTTTGCTATTAATGAGTACCGCAATTGTATTTATTACTCTGTTGTTCGGAAAAACTTCAGTCATTTTCTATTACTTTTGTTAAAAACTTATCCTGTACATGTACAAAGTAATTTAAAAGTCAGTTTCTTTGTGATGAACATGGGAAGATATGTAAAGCATTAACGCGCTGGCTGAATTGGAAAAAAGTACGTCTCTACCAGCCAAAGCGAAGCTTGAGTCAGTATAAGCAATAAGCAATGCAGCTACATCAGCTACCATTGATGACGTTGTAAGCGAAAGTCTTGTTGGTGCCTTATTATTAATAGCGAAGCAGAATCTAAATAATTTTTCGAAATTTTATATAAGGTTAACGCCACCACATTAGTTTTCGATTTTTATAGTAGGTTGAAATAAATGAGTTGGTATTTAGAGCTATTTTTATTCAAAGACATCCTCAGTAGAACCAAGATAATCGACAGCTCAGAAGATTAGTAAGTCGATGATTGCTGGTGGCTTAGGATCTTGCTTCGTGGCAATCTACGGTTTTTATAAGGTTAGTCAAATTATCTGTTGTTGATCTAAAGCTTAATTTTTTGTGGCTTAAATGGCATTTAGATTTTTATTACAGGCACGAAATTCAGCGATTATTTCAATTCATTTGTTATGCAGTTCGACTTTGAGCTTTAAGTCAAACGACATAAGCTTGCACGGGTTCGACCTTTGCATCACGAACGATAGCATTGACAACTGGTAATTCATTATACGGTATCATCATCGACAAAAAGTCTACTTTTAATTGCAAGGACTGATTTGTAAATGAAAGACAAGACGAACGAGTGTGATAGATAGTTAAACCATTAGTTAAACCATTACGATAGTTAAACCATTACGTCTGTATGTTCATAATTTTATTGTCATAAACTCATTGGCGTAAAATAAAAAATCGCATCTCGGTGACCGATTTGTGCAACGAAGGCTGTTTGAACCCAGGATGTAAAACGGTTTCATAATCCTAGAACAGTAAATGGTCTTTCTAAACGATTCGCCGTCGCAACGCCTACTCCTACTACAGCAAATAAAATATTATTAGCATTTTATCATTCTATTCCCGTTTAAATATGTAATACAATATTACACTATGTGTTATTGTTTTATTATTAGGGTTGTCGAGTGAAGAAATATATCGGTATTTATATCAAAACCAATATCGGCCTCAATATATTATGGGATATATTTATATTAAAAGTTATGTCAAGTATTAAATATTTGACAGCGGTTTTTGATAAGATTTGCCATATTGAATATTTTGTATCGATATATCGGATTCAAATACACCAGCTGAAAATATCAATATATTAAAGAAAAATATCGATATTTTTTCATCATCCGATTATTAGTTGTATTGTATTGTATCTATTTATTGTCATTACCATTGTCATTTGTCAAATGTCATTGTCATCTCATTTGTCATTTCCTATATTACAAAGTACTCTGTGGTCATTTCATTACAATTTAGATTTACTACCAAACTACCATTGATAATTTGATATCGACATTCGATCGACATTCATTAAATTCAACAAATCAACATTGATAGTGATAACCTAGCCCGACTACAGCATCTATGGTGTACTTATAGCTAAATATCGTTTAAATAAATATATAAATATCGTTTACTTAAAAATCGTTTACTTGTTACTTTAAAATGATTTCTTTTGTCAACATTGAGGGTTTTGATGAATTTGCTAAATACACTGAATCGATTGATCAGAAAGGTCCACCGGTTTTATTTTATTTTAGTGGATCAAAATTGCCTGATGGTAGAAGCTGGTGTCCGGACTGCGTAGAAGGTAGTGCTTAATTATTAATACTTGCATGTTTATTTTTAAAAATAGTTTTTATTAATTTTTCAAAATTTGTATGTTTTAAAAATACAACTTCACTGTTACAATTTTGACAGTATGGTTAACAACAAAATAAAATGTTTTACTTTGAATAACTATGGGGAATTTGCTAATTTTATTGATGAACTGCCACAAAGGGGACCTCATGTCTATTTTTTCTTTACTGGAAAGAAGAAGGAAAATGGAAGGAGTTGGTGTATATTTTGTCAAATGGGTATATCTTCAAATATTTTCAAAGCATTCCTTTTTAGCACATGGCCCTTATATTGTTTTGCAAGCTGTGAATTTCTGAGCAATTATACATCTTCATATATCATCTAATTCCAACATTTTACTACATATGGAGCAGCCTCTCCAATTCATGTTTACGAACTATGTTATGCGTCCCGAGAAAGTATTTTTACATAATTAAAAAAATATGCTTTCAAACCTATTCTTTACATTAGTAATCATGTTTTTAATTTTTTTTACAGCTGAACCTATAATCAAAGCATTTTTAGATGAGTTGAAAAAAAATGTCATATTTGTTTATGTTGATGTTGGTGACAGAGAATAGTAAGTATCAATAGTAAATGAGTGGAGTATGAAAGGCAGACTTAAGTCTATTGAGTAGCTTGATTTTTATCTGTTAAACTTTTATCATTAGAGATAACAAAAGATTTTTTTTCATGCCCTTGTTGTTTATCAATATCATTCATATTTACTACATTTAAGTACTATTACTAAATACTGTAATAGTTGCTCTACATCTAGCCAAAGCCAAAAGCTTTCATCCATGCAAGAAGAAATTGCAGTCAATGTGCACTATTAAAAAAACATGATACAATAAAATTGGTATAAAACTTACAGTGGTTTTATCACAGTTCACTTGATATTTAAAATGTAATACACATTTCAATGTTCATTGTGTTTATAAACTTTACCTTTTCTTAAATACTTAGGGTTTCTGCAGCATGTCTTTGTTCTATTTTAATTGACATCTCAACATTTTTTGCCTTTACCAATTTCTTTTTTATATGGTCCATTCCTTAATATTAAGTCCTTATACTTAATATCCTTACACCTAATAACCTTACAGTTAAATCTTGTTATTATGTGATGAAATTAAAAATATTTTTTTCTTACATCTGTCTTAAAACAGACAGGATATCATAGGAGAACTACTAAATTGTAGAATATAAAACCAACATAGTTTAGAAAAATCTTTATTTAATATCTTTGCTTTACAGCTGGAAAGATAAAGCCTGCCCATTCAGAACTGACAGTCGTACAAAACTTATGGTCATTCCAACTATAATTAAGTGGAAAGGAGTTCAGAGGCTTGAAGGCAGTCAGTGTACTAAACGGGAACTTTTACAGATGTTGTTTGAAGAGGACGACTGAAGCCCTTAAATAAGAGTCATTTTCTTGATTTAGGTTGAGTGTTTAATATATCATAACATAGATAAGGGGTTGAAAACATTGAAAATTTATATTTTTCTGTAATTAATTTCTATCAATAATGAACATTAAGTTTAAAATGAAGTATATTTTTTAAAATACTTGTAACTAACTATAGATGTGTATCAGTTTGGCAATAAAGACATCTTACATACCGCAACACATTTTATGTTAAAATATTTGAAAATATATGTAGGCATAAAATACCTACCGTATTATTTTAATTTTGTACATTAGTTTAAAATAATAAAAATGTAATTTGTTTCCCCACTGTATAATTGTTTAACAACATTATTCCATATTTTTTTATAATTCAATGTTATCTCTCAATTTTTAGAGAATTCATTTCTTTTTTTAATGTGAAAAGTTTTTAAGCGAGAAGGCAGTTCACTCAATTGCCCATGGACATCTACAACACCTGAGGACTTGCACATGCCTTGACAACCTTTAAAAAGTAGGCCCAGGCTTAGTGTTTTATTGAACTCTTAAAAAAAACAATGGCTACTATTTATGAAAATATTTTAAACGATTTTGTAACTGATAATGAACACGAGCGTTTATAACAAGAAATTTGCATTAAAAAAATTCTGAAAACAATTATAATAATATTACAAAAAGTTTGGGGGAACAACTTAAACAATGTTTATATCGGCCCTTATTACACTACTTGCATTTCTGCCCTTGAATTCTTAAAAATATCGTGCTTAAAATACTGGTTTTAAGACAAAAGAGCCAGTTTAGATAATGCCATTGCGAAAACGTCCACCGCGGTCCTGCCGCTAACGTTATTGAGCAGGTACGTAGAATCGTAGCAAGGGCAAGCATCCAAAATACGTGCCCAAGCCGTCACTGCGATTGAGATAACAGTGCGAGTTGAATCCACGTTATTTATTTACAACTCACAAATAAACCTTGCACGAAGAAAATATGAACGAATTCAACATTTTACGGTGGTAGGGCCATGCAGCAGCCTCGGCTGTTACACGAAACGGTAGGCTCGTCTGGGTAAGTACCACGACTTCATAGAAGACCGGCGTAAAGTGGAAGTATAACACTTTCGCGTTTCGTCTGGTGAGTGAGGTGGACGGAGCCCAATTTTCAAAAGGTTGACAACCCATCTGGAACCCTCAGGTATAGCAGATGTCCATGGGCTGCGGTATTAACTTAAAATCAGGTGAACCGTCTGCTCGCTTGGCAACTTTTCAAATAAAAAAAAACTGATTACATTACGCAGTGCCATCTGGATTTTCCTTCAACACTGTGGACTCACTATCACTATTGAAGTAGTTTCATTAGTATGTTGCAAGACTTGATATGTGATTAAGCGTATCTCACACGAGGCAAGTTTACCAGCTGTCATCTCTGCTAGATTCCAAACAATCTGTGTGTCCGTCTGTGCCCTAGATTTCCTTATAATTTAAGTCAGGGGTGAGATACCTTTTTTATCAACGGGCCAATTTAAATTTCAAATTTTTTGGCGGGCCGCACATAATAATTTACGAAACTTTATTTATAATAAATAGAATTAAAAATTATAAAATAAAAAAAAGTAAAGATTTCATATACAAATTTTAATGCAAGGTAAAAACAAACAAGAAAGAACAGAAAAACGAACAAAAAATATTTCGGTTCAGTATATACTACCATTTTATTATAATTAATTTTATAACAATATATTGATGGGAGAAATTCGATAAAATAAATTAAATTTTAGAAATGCTTGGCGAGCCGCATAAACATGTTTAAGGGGCCGCAAGCGGCCCGCAGGGCGCGCGCAAAGAGAATGTAATCACTACGTTTGGCCGCGCGTTGCTCATCCTTGATTTAAGTCATCATAACATTGTGTATTTGACATAATCTGCTAAAACGGTTTTTCACATGAAGTAACGTAAATAACACCACATATCAAACATTTGGGTAAAAGAAATAGAATCAGCTCGCACACATATTATTAACTATACTCGGAAATTTTTTCGTTACCAATTCAAGTTTACGTACCTTTACACAAATAATTAATAATTATATAAAACGGAAGCTTATAAAAATCAACGCGTGGGTCAATGACTGCCCCGCCTCGCGACTTCTAGGATACAATACTTGACTGTTGGGTTTTATGAATAAATGAACATGTATTTTGCATGTATTTATTTTAACAAAGCAAGTACAAAAAACCGCAGCTGAAATCATATCCCCCCTAGGATTAAAGAATATCATATTTAGTTATTTACATTAAATACTTGTAATAAAAGGGTAATTTATTACAATACTTAAAAACATTTTGATACTTTATAATGATAACTAATCGTATCAAAAACCATAAGAAAAGCAATAATGTTTTAATACGTGAAAAGCAATGCATTTTTGAAGTATTGCATAGTTTATGATAATGGTTATTATAACAATTGTTCATATACCGTACTACGTAATATCCCGACATACATAATTATATGAACAATTTACTTAATCTTATTTACTATCGAAGATAGAATGTCTGAAAGTTGTTAAATTAATGCCTTCACAAACAAAGACATCCATACTGGCAATTTATGAATATGCAAGTCGAAAACAACGAATAATTAATTTTTTATACAGCGTGTCGTTACAACCGCGACAATAAATGAAAAATATATAAACTTAAAAAAATCCATAATTAAAAAAAATATTTTTCAAACAAACTAATTAAGTAAAAAAGAAACAAAATTTGTAACATCCTATACAACTACAACTGACTGATTCATACATTCAGAGACTTTTTCATTCGTTGCCACAGCGTCGCATTACAAGCCTCTCCTTCTAACAGTATGTTTTGTCTCTTTTAAATGCATTCAACCCATTCATATGTTTTGTAACCTTTACAAATGAACTTTATACAGTTTTATACGTAAGGGTGTTCTAAAATTGTTTGTTTTAGAAAATGTAATAAATCGGTAAATATTGATGTTTAAAGAATGTAAATGTTTAATACAATTTTAAAAAGTTGTCCTCCATATGTGTGTTCATTTATTGTCGCGGTAGTAACGACACGCTGTATATTTACTTTCGTTTATCACAGTATTCGCTCTATATTGTCTTAATTATACATACACTTAATTTACATTATGTACACTAAATAAGGATAATATAATATAAGGAATAATATATTGAGCAAAATATATTAATGATAAATAGCAATTTAGGTACATCAAAGTTCAGTGTTTACAGTTACAGAAACCTCTTACTATTCCTAAGATCTTATTTGTAAGAATTGCAAAGAATACAACATTTCATTGCATACATTTTAAAGTTTATTATTGTGCTAATATCTGCACTTAAGATTGAACATTAAACATGTTTTAATTTCATTTCATTTTTACATCTAACATGGTAGTAATAGGAAGCTAAAATGTTCACATTACAAGTTAGCATCAAATGTCAATATATAATATTGTCAATTCTATTCACAAATATATGTTGATACCATATTATAAAAATAAATAATCAATTTAAATGAATAATATTTAAAATATTTAATAGTCAAAATAATTTGCCTTTGTTACCGACATGCAGATGTATTGAGTTTACGGTAGCATAATTTTAATATATTAGTTTAACGAACGACTTTTTTCTTTACACTAAAATTTTCTAATTTTTATTGTACAATAACTTCTACAATAATTTCTCTAAAACAACTATGGTATATTATAAAAAGTTTGTACATATCACTTAAAAATACACAAGTATTTTTGATACATAATATCTTGAAAAGCAGCATTTATGCGAATAAAAAATTATATAACATAACAGCGCGATTCGAATTGCAACGTCACGATCATATTTCAGTCTGGTTTCTCGAGAACCTAGTCATTTTCGTAGTGATTGCAGACGCAGTTAGTACAAGATAGAACAACCTATGTTTACTTAACACCGGGCGATGATTTTATCTATATTGAGGATAGACATCGGTCGGTTTAGTTGTAATTGTATTGTAACGAGGAATTTGTGGTAGGTAATATACTTACGAAATTATTTATTATTTTATGTAAAATTAAACGTTTTATAAGAAAGCTCAAGCGTCTATTTGAATAAAGATAATTTGAATTTGTATTGAAGGCGCCTTTGACTATCACATAGGATGATGTAACCGAGTCTTACTCTCAGAGCCGATATGAATGCTCTCGGTTATGAAGTTGGATCATTCGATATACATCTGCCAGACTCCTAAGGCACTGTAAAGTACTCCATGTTTGTTTCGAGAACCTATTTCGCGCTCAACGTTGACTTTTGGAACACGCTGTATGGATTTTTGAAGTTATATTTCTTTTGGCGCGTTTGGGAAAAATGGTGAGAGTGAATTTTTACACAGGGGATATTTTTTTTTAATTATTTTTATTTAGTTACGCTAAAAAAGTATAACTTCTTATGTGCACACATAAGTAGACACATACGTTTTATTTTTGATAACTAATCAGTACATGATGCAGATGGTACATTAACTATCTGAGAACAGTCAATTAAATTTTATCACGCGTATATATTAACTTAAAGTTGTAACTTCCAGTATATTTATATTGTGCAATTCGATTACAAACCGGTTTTTTCCGCCACGAAAGCTTGCTCTGTGGCCTCTATAGAATCTTCCGGCATGTCCGAAATATTGAGGTCCCTTTCTGGCACAGATATCAGAACGTCGTAGTAAACCTTCTTGTTGCGTAAGTACGCGCTCTTGTTGTCGAATATTACTGAATCTGTGGACAAAGTGAAACTTAGCCCATGGATGTTTTTATCTGGTGTTTAAGCCATGTAAAATTTGTTAAAAATACGATGATACGCGGGACATAGACATTAATAAACTAAAGTGACATGACGAAATAAAGTACCACATTGTGTTACGTACATTGTTTGTTTCAAAAATACGGAACTTCATATACGAGATCCATATTTGTACGTCAATGTGAATGTCCCGCGTATCAACCTGTATTTAACAGACTGTAAACACAGAGCCGTGATAGCTCAGTGTCCGGGTGCTCGCCTTTAATTCAATATACTCGAGCAACCTGAGTTCGATCCTCGGTGCCGGCACCAATGAAGTTTTTAACCTTAAATGCTGACTTATCACGTGCTCCGCGGTGAAGGAAAACATCGTGAGGAAACTTCCATATTTTCGCAATAATAACAAAAAAAAATATATTTCAAAAATATGTGAAGTCCACCAATCCGCATTGGGGCCGCGTGGTGGACTATGCCCTGATACCCTCTGAATAGAGGAGGCCTTTGCCCAGCAGTGGGACATGTATAGGCTGTTACTTTTTAACTTAAACACAAAGTGATGGTGTTTCGAAAAATAGCATGCATTTTCCTTTTTTTTAATGAACAAGCGTATGCATAACGCGGCGACCGTCCTGTGTGTATAAATAAGGCAATGTTCCAGTTTATATTTGGTTAAATTAAAAAAATTACGTCAAAATAGGCCTGGTACTCAACATTGACCTTTGTTGTTATAGGATTACAGAATTATATAGCTTGCGTTACTGTTTAACATTTCACATCTTTCCGAGACTATATATTATTTGTACATATAATTCGAGTGCTGGATTTAGAGAGAATTCAGAATTTAGGGTTTAAGGCTCTCGCGTCAAAATGATAATACTTGCTATATCTAACATATGACATTACCGGGGTCCGCTTAGCAGTAACTTAGCTTAAGGTCGCTGCGGATCTGCAACCCTACGTGTGGCAAATGTCCACGAGCGGCGGTTGTCACTTAACGTCAGGTGAACCGCCAGCTCGCTTGACACCTTCTCGCATTAAAAGAAAGTACCTGGAGGACCGAGCTTTGCTCGGTTTGATTTTTTTTTTGTAAATCGTGTATTTTGGAAATAACACTTAGATACAAATTACTGAGTAATGAAATAATATATATATATATATATATATATATATATATATTATATTGCTCGTTTAAAGGATAAGATACGGCTGCACTCACAAGTGGCCGGCCCGTTGACGGGCAGGAAGCCAACATCCACCGGCCCCTCCGCCACCTTCCGCGGCCCGTGGACGAGCGTCTCGTTGCCGTCTTCGTCGCGCCTCTTTATCAGGAACTTGATGTCGTGGCTGTCCACGCCGAACTCCCACCTGGCCGTTGCATTTTGGGTCAAGGGCCAGTTTAGAACCAACGACCACTGCCACGGGGCGGCAGATGTGGTACGACTGCTGCACAGTGGAGGGCTCGAGAGGGGTGCCGTGGAGGCCGCGGGGAAATTATTTTCCAAATACTAATGGCGTAGTGGGTAGTGTACCTGCCTTCTGCGCCAGAGGGTGTGGGTTCGATCCCCACTACTGGAAAAATATTGTGTGATAAACATAGTGTTTTTCTAGTGTCTGGGTGTTTGTATATGTATAATATGTATTTATTTACAAAAGAGAAGTATGTTTATCAGTTATCTAGTACCCATAGTACAAGCGTTGCTTAGTTTGGGACTAGAGAACGTTGTGTAAAAATGTGTCCTAAAATATTTAAAAATTTAAAATTTTTTCAGTCGAGTTTTCCAATAAATAATTTATTGTGAAACCAAGTATAGATTCTTACTAGTCTGAATCTAGATTTTTTCCCAAAGTCTCTATTGTGGGGGGACTTTTTTGTGGAGGCCGTCACCTAAATCCGGCCCTGGCGTGCCCATTGCACCAATACGGCACCATGCGGCTGGACCGGAGGCCAGTGTACAGGCTTTAGGGATAAAGCCTGTACACTGGCCTGCACTGTACAGTAGTGTAAACCGTCGGACAGTGCTGACCGCCAAGTTGACAAGCCACTCGAGAATAGTTATATTTAGACAGTTGACATTGTCACAGATGATGTATTTCTGATGCCGCGATAACAGTAAATACTAAAAATCGGAATAAAAACTATTTAAGTGGGGTTAAATAATTAAGATAATGGTACGGAGCCCTTCGCGAGTCGGATTCGCACTTACCAATTTTTTAATACCAAATCAATCGTCGAAACCACATCGCAAACTTCATGATGCCGGCCGATTGATTTGCAAAAGACAGCATGAAGATTTAAATGCCGGCGTGTTGAACTATTGTATCAATGTAAATTTTATAATACCTACTAGCTGACCCGGCAAAAGTTCTCTTGCCGTATAAATTACTTCTCAGGATTCTGTGGGGAAGAAAAAAATGTTGGGGTGGACCACCCTTAACATTTAGGGGGATGAAAAATAGATGTTGTCCGATTCTCCACCCTGGCCGATATGCACACAAAACTTCACGAATACGGTCGAGCCGTTTCGGAGGAGTTCAATTACAAACACCGTGACACGCGAATTTTATATAAGTATTAGATTTAAATTACGTAACTTAAATACCTCATATACCATAAAGCGAAAACTTGATATTATGTACAAGCATGTATCTGATGAAAACAATTAACGATTGTTATATTATCTAGGTAAAATACGCGATTAATCCTCGAGATTTGCATTTTCAACTTTGATAAATTGCAGTTACCTACAATTAAAAGATAAACAATCGTTGAAAAGGTGCAACGTACATTTTATTCACCGTGTGATGGTACACGATATTTTAATATACTTTAGTAAAGGCAGGAACCAGTTATAAGCGTAACACGAAAGTACTAACTTGTATTTGGTTGTTTTTTCGATCAGGATATGTCTTCCTTCATGTTCTTCCTGCATTTTCGAAACATCAAAAGGATTGCATAATTAATTTTAGAGGCATAACCTTTATACCTGGGAGCCATGAATATATGAAAAACCGGTAAAGTGCGAGTGGACTCGCGCACGAATGGTTCCGTACCATTATCTATAAAAACATGTATGAGCCCTAATTAAATATTTTTAAATATTTATAGCGGCAAAAGAAATACATTATCTGTGAAAATTTCAACTGTCTAACTGTCACGGTTCATGAGATACAGAGAGGCAGACAGATAGACAGCGGAGTGTTAGTAATAGGGTTCCGTTTACATTTTGGAACCCTAAAAATGAAAAATGACATGAAAATGTATCTAAATACACACTGAATACATACTTCAAAACACTTTCTCCCTCCATGCACAATAAGTCGACTGCATGCTTGTCCCCTGTCTTGACTGTGACCCGAGTGTATTCCTTGCTCTGCTCATAGGGGGCGCTCTTCGCATAATAGCTCTTGGGCACCTTACCGCCCGGTTTCACCTGGAATAAAAATAAAATAACAGTCTATACATGTCCCACAGCTGGGCAAAGTCTCCTCTATACAGAGGGTATTAGGGTCCACCACGCGGCCCCACTGCGGATGGGCTGGCTACATATCAACGAAATAATATAATTATTTCTTTTGTTATTATAACGAAAATATGCAGCGTGCAAGAGCCGTGATAGCTCAGTGTCCGCGCGCTCGCCTTTAATTCAATATACTCGAGCAACCTGAATTCGATCCCCGGTGCCGTCACCAATGAAGTTTTTAACTTTAAGTGCTGACTTATCACGTGCTCCGCGATGAAGGAAAATATCGTGAGGAAACCTGCATATTTTCGAAATAATAATAATATATTTTGAAGATATATGAAGTCCGCCAACCCGCAGTGGGGCCGCGTGGTGGACTATGCCCTGATACCCTCGGTATAGAGGAGGCCTTTGCCCAGCAGTGGGACATGTATAGGCTGTTACTTTACTTTACTTTATGCAGCGTTCGATGTTTTCGTTCGCCGCTGATCACGTTATAAGTTAGCACTTAAATTAGCAATTGCTTTGGTGCCGCTACCGGATATTGAACTGAGGTAGCTCGAGTATATTGAATTAAAAGCGAACTATCACACCTGGAATGTATTTATCTAATCACTCGATTTGCGTAGTGGACTGTGAACCTGTCTCTTGCGCCGGAAGGTGTGGGTTCGATCCCCAGTACCGGAAAAATATTGTGTGATGAAAATTGTGACTTTCTAATGTCTAGGTGTTTATAATATTTATAATTATGTGTCTATTTACAAGAAAATCATGCCTTAGTATGTTAATTACTTAAAAATTTTATGAAAAACAATCGGAATGGGAATTTGATGCACTCATGAGTAAATAACATCGAGATTCACGGGTAATTCAGTCCGATTTTGTGGTGGCCGGAGAAAATTCGCACGAGTGTCTCGACTAACGGTATCTCTAAAATGAGCCACTCTTTTAAATCCGGGGGCAACGGCTAATATTAAATTGCAGAAAATATCTTCTATACATTGCGTGTGTGTGCAAGCGTGTGTGCGTGCGAGCGCACGATTGTGTGCACTACGTCTGTTTGTGTGTGTGATATGGGTGGGTTTGGGTATGGGTGCTGCGTACCATGGCGCTGCACCTGGGATCGCCGTCCTCGTCCACCAAACTCCCGCCGTAGTGCTTCGGCAGCTGGTCGGCGTCTATCACCTCGAGCACGTGGGGCTGCCACTTCCTCGCGTCCGTCCCGTATATCTTGATCTTCGATATCGTGTACTCGTGCATGAACTTCTTGATCACGGAGAAGGCCAACGAGAAGACCTTTGGCGCTGAAAGCGGTCTATTGTTGCATAGATATTCTGTAAAAACTAGCGGAACAGCCAGGCGTTGTCCGCTCATCCTGTATATTTGTGAATCTAAACCGTTCTCGACAAAATTTCATCAGTTCAGTCACATACACACGCACAGAATAACTATATATGTAAAGATGATAATACTAGAGTCTAAACGTTTACCGTGTCGTGGGTTCCGAATATCATATAATCCCGAATGAGATGGGGTTCCATGACTGATGCAGTGATGTATACTATCTATTAGATTTAAATACTTATATACATATTTGTCAGTGTGTCAATTACTTCACGCAAATATTTTTTTTGTACAAACTTACCGACTTAGGATATATATTATGAGTGAAGAAAAACGTAACACGTGACTATTCTTATATGAGCATAGCTAATATCTCTCAAAAATAAAAGAGCGGATCGGATTAACTTACCGTTGATAATGAAACACGTCTTCAATATTTCGGGATAGTTGGCCTCGTATATCTGTAGCAACGTGAACACCATCTCGGCGGCCGGTTTCCACGCGTACTGGCGGACGTTGAAGCCTTCCAGGTCGAATAGCACCGTAACCTGGCGAAGATTTATGCCTCCTCCTTATGCTAGAAGCGGCGGACGCTTTGCCAACCTTTAATGCCCGGTTCCTATATTCAACGAACGGCCGTTAGTTGCTTAGTCATTATGAAGTCGTCACAACGATTCGTTATGAAAGTTACAAGTTATGTAACTAACCGCCGTTCGTTGAATCGTTGTAGGAACCGGGCATAAGAGTGGCCTCACCGTACCGTAGAAGTATAACATATAATAATAATTGTGGTAGGGCCACGCAACAGTCTTCTATGTTGCACGAATGGGCAGGTCCGTCCGGGTAAGTACCACGACCTACAACGACGACGGCGACGCATCTGCAATGTTGCAAATGTCAACGGGCGGCGGTTATCACTATAATAATAATAATAATAAAATATCTTTATTCACATAGACGCTTGCGCGTTCTTATGAAACGTCAAAATTTTACAAGAAATTAACACGTTCGTAAGTTACCACCGGTTCGGAAAGCAGTTTCTGTTGAGAAGAAACCGGCAAGAAACTCAACAGTTGCTCTTTTTAAAAAAAAATCAGTTTACAATATAATAGTACAGGTACAATAGTCTTGTTTTAGCCTACGTGAGTATCAACAGTATTAACCACACACATTGGCGTCGTCAAGATATTCGGCAATAGAATAATAGGCTTTAGCCATAAGTTTACTTTTAATTTTTCGTTTAAATTCATCAAGTGGCAGACTTAATATCGACTGTGGGATTTTATTATACATGCGCACACCTTGCCCCATGAACGACCTCTTTACTTTTTGTCGACGAAACAATGGCGTAGTTAGTTTGTCCTTATTTCTAGTATTTAGTTTATGTCTGTCACTATTCTTTAGATAACTATTAATATTATTTTTAACATACAAAATATTACAATAAATATATTGAGACGCAACAGTGAGTATATTAATCTCTTTAAAAAGGTCTCTGAGTGTTATTCCGGGCTCCGATGTCGATATAGATTGTCGGACAGCTCTTTTTTGAAGAATAAATATAGAATTTATATCAGATGCACTACCCCACAACAAAAAGCCGTAAGACAAGATGCTGTGGAAATACCTGAAATAAACAAGTCTGGCAGTGTCGATGTCTGATAGCTGCCTAACCTTCCTAATTGCAAAAACAGCGGAGCTTAACCTGTTCGCAAGAGATGATAGATGGGGACTCCATTGGAGCTTTGAATCCACTGTAATTCCCAAGAATACAGCGGACTCAACAGGATTAAGGGTTACGCTATTTAATGTTAATCTAAAACTTCGCCTTCTTTACGCTGGGAAGGGTAAAAAGAAGGCATTTAGTTTTTTTAGCATTTAACACCATATTATTAACGGTAAACCAGTGGAGGATACGCGAAAGTGCACTATTCACGTCGTCATAATCCGACACGTTTCGGTCAACCTTAAAAATGAGCGATGTGTCGTCAGCAAACAGTACAACATCACATAACTCACTGGCATAAAAGGGGAGATCATTTATATACACTAAGAATAATAATGGACTAAGATTGATCCTTGTGGGACACCCATTTTCATGGGGGACCCTGTGGAATTTACATCATTTATAGATACTTTTTGAATTCTATTACTAAGGTAAGAGGCAATGAGATTGAGGGCGATGTCACGAATGCCATAATAATCTAACTTTTGAAGGAGGGTTTCGTGGTCTACACAGTCGAAAGCCTTTGAAAGGTCGCAAAAGACACCTATTGCATCTTGTGACCTTTCCCAGGCGTTATAAATATGCTTGACAAATGCGACACCCGCATCCGTTGTCGATCTGCCTTTAGTGAATCGACACGATAACGTGAACTTAACATCAGGTGAACCGACAGCTCGTTTGCCACCTTCTCACATAAAAAATAAACAAAAAAACTATTCGCATAGTTACTAGACATTGGCCGCGATAGTCGTATTATCGGTCGTTGCTAAGTCGGCCGTTCGAATCTCGGTTGTGTGAAACCAGGATGTATTATGTATTTTGGACCTCCAATATCACACATTTTTTGTAAACGAATCTCCGATTACACTCCGAAAAGGTGAATGTCTTCTGGTTCATTGCACTTTAAAACAAGGCCCTCCCTTTTCTTTTTTTATATTAGGCGGAGATCTTATTATCTACGCTTTGCTACTCCAGAAGAAATAATTCTAGAAATATCGTTTGAAATCTGAAAAAGACTTATCTTTAAAACATGTAGAAAAAAAGACTTATCTTGATACAATTTCCAGCACAACAGACGCGACAGCGATTTTTACTGTCTACAACCTTTACGCAGAAGCTGGTAGTAGGGTGGAGAATTTTAATCGGCATGACAACGCGAACACGAATAAACAAATGAACATTATTCTTGGCAAAACTCTTTAATTAATATAATAGCACATATAGTTTAAGATGTTTTAAGACCATACACAAAACTCAAACCAAGACGTATTACTAGAGTAAATTCAATAGATAAAAATAATTTCTATCTGTTAATAGTTTTTACCATAACAATTTCTGTCAAAAAAATATTCCTTTCGACTTTATTAAATGGAAGTTACAAAAGATTGTATTCCGATTTTTTTGCTTAATTGAATTTAACTAAAATAATACAGGATAATTCATTTAAACATTTTTTCTTTGTTTTCCTGAGAAAATCGTTTTTCATAAGATCCTGTTGATACAAGAAATGCAAGCATTTACAACACTCATGTTATTTACTCACTCCTTATTTGTATCAATAGCCAAACGTACAGACGGAAATGTCATAATTCCAATAATTCAAATGTGGACGTCAACCTTGTCTCTAAAGCAAGGTTTATTTGCAGTTAAATATGGTGAATACTATATTGGTGAACTTGAACTTGAAAATGACCTTCAAATCGGAATAGAACTTCTTTCTTTATTAATAAATGGCTTCTCTTAAAAGAATTCTGCCAATATCATGTCAGTCAAGGGAGTGACGTTTTGTTAATATTTATGAAACCTTGACATTTGTCATTGACATTGAGACTCTGCATTAGAATATGATGTAGGTAGTTCACATTCTTTCACAAAGTGCCGTGCATTTAACGTTAAGGCGTACCAAAAACTTGATACAAAAAACCCTTTACATCACAGATTACAGAAGTTGCAATGGAGGAAAGATAAGTTGATTTTTAAACATAACAGAGTCATTAAATTTGTAGAAAAAGTACAAAAAGATTCACTCGGGAATCGAATCCACGGTGTGGCAATCAGCCGTTTAGCTTAGTGGCTAGAGCGTCAGGCCGCGAATGCCGAAGACGTGGGTTCGATACCCACAGCGGCGACAATCTTTTCGTACTTTTTCTACAAATTTAAGGTAAAATTTCAGCAGCCCACTACTTTTATATAGCAAACAAAAGGAAAATTTAAATGATAGAGAACTATAGAGACATATCACTTACGAAAGTTAAAAGTTATTACTTCTACTGTAGTTTTGAAATCGATATTAGCATATTGGCTGTATCATTATTTTTGATGCCTTATTGTATGTCAAAATTAAAACCAAAAGTATTTCCCGCTCATTTATATAAAACAAATATGTATATACCTACATTATTGTATTAGTATTATTTTTTTAATAAAAATTTATTCCAATCGGCATGAAATCGTTCAGTACTTTTTATTTTTTTGTGTTATCATGAATTCTTGTAAAAAAATTTGAATGTTTTAAGTGTGGACAAGACAGTGTTTTACGGAATATTTTTAAATGTGAAAATGTTGACAATAGTAAAATGACAGATTTTCTTAGTGAAAATAACAAGATTTAATTACGTTTTTTTCTCAAAAAGTATAGATGACTATCAAATTTTTTTTATTGATTACTTAGATAGTTATATGTTATCGTTTAAATTTTTCTTTTGTTTGCTATATAAAAGTAGTAGGCTGCTGAAATTTTACCATATTTAATGTTCAATCTTAAGTGCAGAGATTAGCGCTACAAAAATTTAAAAATTAACGGAGTCGCCTAAAGTTTTTATTTTTATACTAAATTCTCAGCGTCAAATTTGCGTGTGAGATCTTGGTACTTACCAGGACGGACTTGCCCATTCGTCCGTCCGGGTAATTTAAGTGTGGACTGTTGCGTGGCCCTACCACAGTAATCTACAGCCGTACATAGATTATATACATTCTAGTTAGTAGTCGGCATTCCCATAAGTCTGTCGGAATAGATGTGTTATCTATATATTTTTTTAATAAGCGTTTAGTACAATTGAGAGCACAGGTACGTAACTCGCGGAGCCAACTGTACTCAAGCTCAAAGTTCTGCACGAATGAAGTTCTTACGACACAATGTAAGTAACACAGTAACAATGTAGTACATATAATAAAGAAAAAGCTATTAAGGATAAATTTAATGTACAGATAATACAGAAAAATTAATCGTTAGGGTCATTTACCTTTAGGGCCGCGGGTCCGTGCACCAGTGACTGCTTCTTCGCGCTCGCCAAATAGCCCTCGAGATGACGCAGAATCATACGGATGAGGTCCGTCCTAGTGACGGAGTGCAACAGACCCCAAACGTCGAGACCCACGAATGGTACAATAATGACTGGAAAATAAAAGATTCGATAGCGGTGAAAACATAGCGATAACATTTACTGTGTATTTGTTTAACTTTAAATTAATTAACTGGGACTTAACACCCGAGGCACTCTCTAGCAGTCACCCAAAGGTGATGCAGATATAAAAGAAAGTATTTTACGGTGGTAGGGCCACGCAGCAGCCTCGGCTGTTGCACGAATGGGCAGGCCCGTCCGGGTAAGTACCACGACCTCACAGAAGACCAGCGTAAAGTGGAAGTATGAGAAATACTTTCGCGTTTCGTCTGGTGAGTGAGGCAGCCGGAGCCCAATTTTCAAAAGGTTGTCAACGCATCTGTAACCCTCGGGAGTGGCAGATGTCCATGGGTGGCGGTATTCACTTATCATCAGGTGAACCGTCTGCTCGTTTGACAAGTTTTCGCATAAAAAAAAAAAAAAAAGATGTAAAATTAAAGAAAAAGTTATAAAAAAATATAACAAATACATTAATTATGTACTATTTTATTTGGCTACATTTTGTACTGCTGTCTGATTTCACGTGAACAAACGCCCAGATCAGAAACCATTATCTGTGTGTCACACAAATAGTTGTCCCGTGTGGGAATCGAGATGTCGACCACCGGCGCTCAAGTCGATACCTCAGCAATTACACTCGGGGTACATTCTGACTTACTCGGTGATCCTTCCTTGTCGAAGCCCGTTGTGCCGCTTGGGAAGTGTTTCTCGAGCACTTCAGGTGCCTGCCACGTCTCAAGCGTGGTATCGGCGCCCCACTTTTCCCGCCAAATCAGCGACTATGTAAAACGTGATGGAATTATTGACTAGGCTTCTTTATTAATATAAAGTAATACAGCTATTTTAGTTATAGTTGTACATACAAGGAGGCTCTTCTAAGTGTATCCATTTTTTTAATTTAACTCTAGACTTTAATTAAATCGGGGCGGCATCGGAGGCAGCTGAAGTAAATAAATGGCGCAAATATGAGTCTTTATTTTTAGATTATGTATTTGTGCCATTTGCTGTTGAAACTTTTTTTTTCTAATTTTCAATCTCATCTCTTCCGCTGCCACCATTAAAATAAGTAACTATAAATGTTAAACCTCATACAAAATAATTTACGTTTATTTTTTAATAAAATTAAAACTATTATAATTTTTGTAACTCATTCGCTTCGTGTAAGAAATAACGCGTTTTAAACGGTTTCATGGTCAAAAATATCAGAAACCAGGTCGCCTTAGCACAAAAATTAAGGTATAACAGTTCTCGATATGTTCAAAGTTTACAACGATCATAAAAAACCTTCAACACGCGCGTAATGTGATTAACAAACCACGCAAATCTGCTGAATCGTTGTAAACCTTCTTTTTATGTGAGAAGTTTGCAAACTAGTCGGCGATTCATTCGTTGGTGTCAGGTGAAAACCGCCGCCCATTGACATTTCAAACGCAAAAAATGTAAGGAATCACATTAGATAACACCCAGCATCGTTACAAATGTTTGTTAT
This sequence comes from Iphiclides podalirius, assembly GCA_933534255.1. Classification (NCBI taxonomy): domain Eukaryota; kingdom Metazoa; phylum Arthropoda; class Insecta; order Lepidoptera; family Papilionidae; genus Iphiclides; species Iphiclides podalirius. The sequence goes on from OW152819.1 coordinate 3,200,285, forward strand.
GAAATTATCATCATTAATTACCACGTTGTAGACAGAACAAATACTTACGTCACGTAACATTTTCTCTGCCGCCTCCGGATCCCATTGTCGCGCTGGAACAATTTTTAAATCATTAAATAACATCAAAACGAACAATAGTATTGCCAATATAAAATAAAAAAAAAAATAAAAACAGACACCTTATGAACTCATTCAGTATTGTATATATGTCAGTGGTTCTGCGGTATATTCAGCTTACTTTTTAAAATATTATAATACAAAAAGTCAGACAAAACAGCCAGGAGACTTGCAAGTGTACAGCCGAGTGTTCTTTGAACACATTCTAGTGTACCACGTTTCTTCGATGTAAGATAGTCTTGGCTAATATCCTGTTTAATTAATTGTCCCTATCTGACATAATTTTACATTCATAAAGTATACAAGCATCACTAGGCCTGCGCCTTCCTTGTGTGGGAGAAAAAATTACGGCTGCATTGCAATGTTCTTTGGCAATGTTGTCATACAACTTGCCATAAATATTCCCTTTGATTCTGAAGATTAGTCTGATTATCACTTAATATTGGGTGACTTGAGCCTCTGCATTTAATATTTATACGTGTATTATTATTTCATTCCATTATCATTTGGTATGCTGTTTATTCTGTAATAATAATTCACAAAATATTGTGTCCAGTTATTATTTATTACTGTATCATTTTTTTAATACTGAATTAAAGTATGCAATTAAGTAGCTATTACGCGATCTCTTGAATATGATTAAATTACAAGTGTTAATTACCGGAATTTAAGATAATAAAAACACATTATAAGCTTTAAGGAAATAAAAAGAATTAGAATTTTTATTAAGAAGCTTCATAAGTTATTCTTAAAATTCGTAATATTATTTTGTTAATTTATAGTTTTGTAAGCAAATAACGTATTTTAAAAATACATACTACCTAAATTGAGGCACAACATTTCAATTAGTTTTTATATATAATTAAATATCATTTATTCAACAAAAGCTACAAACTTGTCTTAGGAAATAAAATTTAATATTTTTTGTACTAAAATAACTAATTTGTGTGTCTAAAAATATACTAATTTTGCCTATAAATTTAATTTACTGGTGACTCCGTGGCGCAGTCGTCAAGGTATTGGCTTCGGCGTCGGGGGTCGTGGGTTCGATTCCCTCACGGGACAACTATTTGTGTGACCCACCGATAGTTGTTTCGCATCTGGGTGTTTATCCACGTGAAATTTATGTATGGAAAAACGTCCTTGCAACACAGGACAATGTTATCCTAAAGTGAGGGCAATGCTTTAAAAAAAACGAAAAAAAAAACTTTCATAGTAAAAGGGCTAAGTTACCTTCCACTTCTCATATTACGACTGGGACCCTATTTCTTTACTATCCCACCTAGGTGGGGTGGGCAAAGCAATTGTGATACATGCTGTTAATGGTATTGGCTAGGAGTTTTACGAACGGCGAACTGCCTGACGTCAATCCAGTTGTCGTTAGTCACACAAATACTTGTCCCGTGTGGGAATCGACCCCACAACCCGCCGCCGAAGCCTTAACAAGCGAATGGCTTAGCAACTGCCCCACCGAGATGTCTGGGATGGTGGTTATAATACACATTTTTTTTTACTATCGAAAAACGATACCGACTGCAAATATCTCGCTCTGTATTCGTTTTATAATTGACTAGCTGCTACCCGCGACTACGTCTGCGAATAGTCTGAAGGCGCCACATTCAGACGGAATGTCTATGTCTTATATTATGATGTGTAAGCTATATCATTGTAAAGTTTCATTAAAATCCATTCAGCAGTATTTGCGTCAAAGAGTAACAAACATCCAAACTTTCGCGTCTATAATATTAGTAAGGAAGTAAGGAAATCAATATTGGACCACATGGGAAGCAACAGCTTTCAAATAAAAAAAAAAGAATCATCAATCGCTTACAGAGGGACGGTGCGCGAGCGCGCATCGTAAAAATATAACGCGCCGAAAGAAGTATAACTTAAAAAAAAATGTTTATAAAGGTGAATTTTATATGAAGGACTAAAAACTTTTATACAAACTGAATTTAACTAGTGAACGGATGTGCCTTTAATTCAAGGCTAAACTTTATGACATTTTGTTAGTTTTCAATTGCCTTGTGCCGGCGAAACTGAACATGCATTTACCATTTTTTATTGCTTTAAATTTAATAGTGTGTGCTCAAGGTGTTTTTCGTCGGACTTTATTTAATTATTCGAACACCATTATAAACCTTATTTTTGTCACTTGTTATTTTATTTAAAAACGAAAAGCTTTTGACGAAAACCAAATAGAATAAAGCTTATGTTTTCATTAAAAATAATATTCTTTACAAAACTTCTTATAAAGAATGTAGGTATGATAATGCCATCTATTACCAATTTGTATCCATGAATACCGAAGTAAAACTGAATTTTAGCGTTATTCTTAGAGTACAATACCTTTCATTGTTATCAAGTACTTATATACTGCCTCGGTTGTTGCAGAAATGAGCAGGTCCATCTGGGTAAGCATCACAACCCCACAAAAGACCGGCGTGAAGTGGAAGTTTTAAGCTACTGCGTTTTGTCTGGTGAGTGCGGTAGCCGGGGCCACTTTATTAAAGGATGGCAACGCGTCTGCCACCCTATGGGTGTTGCAAACGTCCATGGTGACCATTAACACCCAATATCAGGCGGACCGGCAGGTCGCTTCTCATATAAAAAAAAAACATCGATTTCCTAAGACAGCATCTATAATTCAACTCATTTATAAGCCTGATAAATTCAACCCGAGAATTACTTCTCAGACAACAAATATTTACATTATACTGTGAAAAGAGAATGCGCCTTTTCAAGGCCAAATTTTTAAATGTCTTGTAAAAATGTCGCAGAATGTCACAGCTCTTTTTTTTTATCGAATGCTATTTCTGCTGAGTTACATGAGTCATATAATGCTTTATTCAATTATACCACAAACACATTTGACTTCATGCATGGTTTTCCCGACCTATTGTGGTTGGCGTTGTACAACAATTATTGTACAAAAATATTTTAATGTGTCTATTTGAAACAAAAAGCAACAACAAATTTTGTATAGACAATTAATTAAAAAATTGTGAAAATTGTGATAGCTCGCATAACCTACTTTTATGAGTAGGGTATGCAAATGAACTTACCCTAGTCATAGACGCATCTAGGGCTAGGGTACGTCTATGCGTATCCTACTTATAAACATGGCTGCTTGCTAACGCTTACTTATCGTGGTGGCACACAACACAGTGCGGTTTGGTAAACTTTGTATTTTACTTAATTAAACTTAATAAATAAAGGTTCAAATTTAAAAACTTGTTATTTAAGAGGCGCTATAGTTTTTTTTTTTTTTTTATGTGAATAGTTGCCAAACGAGCTGACGGTTCACCTGATGTTAAGTGAATACCGCCGCCCATGAACATCTGCTACACCCCAGGGTTTGCAGATGCGTTGACAACCTTTTGGAAATTGGGCTCCGGCTACCTCACTCACCAGACGAAACGCGAAACCGTTTATACCGTATAAAGTCATTATCTGTCCGAATCTTCCCCCACTAACACCACCAACTCGAGGACCACGAAGGCCTTAAACTGACCCCAATTTTGTTGCAACATAACGTCCACAAAACAAACAATATATTGTCTCATAATAAATGGCCGCATATGAATCACAGACCAATATTTTGTAAGCTCACTGTCACGTTTCGAAATTTTAAAAGCTCTGTGAAAAACTCAACTTTGTTTACATATTATAACCGAGGGCCACGCAACAGTTTTCACTGTTGTACGAATGGGCAGGTCCGTCCGGGTAAGTACTACCGGTAAGACTCACAGAAGAACGACATAAAGCAAAAGTGTTACACTTATGCGCTTCGTCTGGTGAGTGAGGTAGCCCACTTCATTTAAAGGTGACAAGGTTATTACTTAACATCAGGTTAACCGCCGGCCCGTTTGCCACTTTTTCACATTAAAAAAATATTATTGAACAAACGATATAGAATTTACGTCTTTCAATATACCAGAGTGATAATATATGTACATGTCTGCTGTAACTAATAAGAGGTGACTTGGGTTCGAGGTTCTTAAGCAACAATGCGTTGACGATGTGTCGGATGACCTCAGGGTCGAGATGGATATACGCGAGATCAGTCTTACCAATCTTTTATTTTTATCATTAATAACAAGATATATATTTAGAAATATATCTTTTATATAGACACTTTGGCTGCCTCTCATCTAAGGGGTACTTCGGTCAGGGCCGGGGCGACATCGGAGGCAGCTGAAGTAAGGAAATGGCGCAAATATGAGTCTTTATGTTCAGATTATGTATTTGTGCCATTTACTGTTGCAACATTAGGTCCGTGGGGTTTCAAAGGTGGGCACATCTAAATTTTTTAAAAGTTTATGTCCTAGGCTTGCTCAAAGGTTAAGCATAACTATTCAGCGAGGAAATGCAGCTAGCGTTCTTGGTACCATGCCGCGTGGATTAGGTTTATTAGATGATATTTAATTTTAGATAGAAATATTAGCTTAAGGGGATATTCTATCCCTTCTTTCGTTCATGCAGGTCATGGAAATGCTAACTTTATTTATACTTAAGTCGTTTGTTTTAGGCATAAGTAATCAATAGAGTTTTAGATATCGCCAGAGTAATAAATAAATATTGCGTAATTTAAATAAAAGAGGCTTTGCTCAAAAACAGATGTAAGATTAAAACGATGTGCGAAAAAAACTTTATATTATTTTTACCAATAAGCAAATTAAGATTTAGCTTATGCATCTCGGAAGCAATGTACAGTTCTATAAATAAAAGCATAAATGACAATGCATGCAAATGAGGACACGATATTGCGATTCTTAAACTAGAAACATTATGCTTATTACATCACATTCTTAATGAATTATAGACATTACAATGTAGAATGAATGAAATTCTTCGATTTACCTACGGGGGTGGAAAAAGGCCTGTAAAGTAAAATATATCTGTCATAATTCATTGAGCTCGAATAGAGCTACTAATTGTAGTATTGGTTACAATTCCTATATATCTTAATACACCGAATGAACGGAAAATACAATCAATATGTTTATTTGTTTCAGACAACGGACATCCGGTTGTTCAATCGCTCTGACCACTGACCGCTTATTATTATTCATAAACAAAAATTATTATGCATAAAGTCAATCATCAATTTTTATTATGAAAATAAATGGTGTAGAACCGGAATGAATAGCAGTTTTCCTGTTTTAAAAATTGCTTGACTAAATATCTCGCATTAGTTTCTAGTTTGCACTAATATCAATGTATTTTGTAAGTTATAATGTGAATACAAAAATAAACTAATGCTCTCAAATCTCTCTAGTTTAAAGTTTTTCTTAAACATTCATAAACAAAACAATCTTGATTATGAAGAAATGGATTAATCTTTTGATTAAAATCTTATCTACGTTTGTTTTTAATATATATACAATACAAACAAAAGTAGATACGACGTCGAGATTATGCACTTATAACAGTAGATAAGACGTCTAGATTATTGCGTACGTGAAGATTAAAAATTAAATAAATATTAAAAGGAAAGTGACAAGTGAGTGAGAGATTGTAAATGCGTATTATAACCTTCAGTCAACTTACAAAAGTATGACTGCTTCCACTTCGTGTCAATCTTCTGTAAACAACGGATGCCAACAACATACAATGCAAGTTGATTAGTAGGTTAGTTCAAAGGAAAACTTCCTAAACGTTTCTCATTTAGGAAGCTTTGGTTTGAATTTAGTGAATTTAGGCGGGTTTTTGAACTGCTTTACGAGTATTTTTTTGAACATTTGGTAACACTGCTGTAAAGAAGTGCTGCTTGCCCGTTTGCGTCGGCTCATTTATTTAGCCACAGAATCCGCTGCGTCTCTTTATCAGGCATCCTATAAGATATTCACAATACCTTAATAAAACGATATTGTGCTGTATTTAAGCCTGGCATTCAATCTTCCCCTTTCGTAAACACGCGATATGTTCACGTAATAACACCGCAAGTTATTACAAAATGCGAAACGAAAATTAATTATTACCTCGGAGCCATCTCAAGAGATAGTGATCGTTGTGCTCTGGTTTCAAAACGTCTCGAACACTCCGACGGAACTGTAACGAAAGATTCTATTAAATCACCTGTGTTAAATAACAAGTTTCTTTTACCAAACTATTTTTTACAAACTATATTTCGGAGATATCTGAAGTTTGCCAATCCGCAGTCGGCTCGCGCGTCGCCCTAATTCTCTGTACAGAGGAGACCGAGCAATGAACATGATTAAGCTGTTACTTCGTTTTTGTTAAATGTAAATAACTTTAACGTTGACGTAATTCAATTGAAATAAATATTTCTTTGTAATTTAGAATAATTTTAGACGATAGGGAAAAATCACTAATGAATTAATTAACAAGCAGAATTAGGCGGTCGCTTATAATTTTCGAAAAAATAAATAATAAAATATGTAGTAACAAAAAATAAATTTTCACTTTAGAAATCCGCCATTTTTTGTTGTCAATATGTCATTTCTGCTCATATTTATGGGTGGTCAAAAAAAAAAATAACGACGAAGGTTAAGGCGCGCCTGAACCTTCTAACCTTACCTATCCGAATCGGATTCGCTCTGAGTCGGTTCTGTGACTCATTAAATTAAAAAAAAGTCGAACTATCGATACGAGTATGTCGTCGCCCGCTTACTATATTTATCATGTCGGCGGCACTGTATATTTGAATTTTTGAAGTCAAATGAATAAAATGGTGGACTTTCTTAATGATTTTTCAAAACAAAATTGTTTTTTTTTTCATATAGATAAGAATAAAGTTCAACTATATACCTACATTGCAAACAAAACAGCTGATATAACCAACTGCAGACATAACAAATTTAGTAGATTATCTATACTGTGCAGCAGAGCAAACGATACCGACCGTAATAGCTTGTTAAATTTATTTTTGCAACATAATTAAAATCAAATTTAAAATGCAAACTAATATTTTACACTTAGTAAAGGTGTATAATAAAATGGTGTATTTTGATAAAACATTTTCTCTGTACAAGCATTTTAATGTTAATCTGTTTCATAATTATGTTTTATGTTAGCCAGACGTCAGAGATAGGCCGTTGCTATGAAACCACATTGACATAATAGTATAATAGTGTACTGCACATGAGAAGTTAAAACTTCAAGACTTCGTATCGCACTTTTACTTTACAATGTTTTTATGTGATGTAAATCCCTTCAATCAGTAATAATCAATTTGTTAATACGGTATTTATTAGACATAAAGAAATCATGGCGGACGGTGACAATGTGTCGACGTTCAGCGCGGAGGGTGGGCAAGATACGGTGGGTCTGCCGCGAATCGTGATGGTCACTGAAGGGTCCGATACTTCGGCCTCGTCCGCCTCCTCGACCACACCGTCGGAGGACAACTGGGCGGACCTCATCAAATCCTCGGAAATACCACCGGAGTACTGGCACATACAAAAACTGGTAAAGTACATGAAGGCCGGGAACCAGACCGCTACGATGGTCGCGCTGTCCTGTTTGAAGGATCACGATCTAACTGTAGAGGTCAACCAAAGGGCGATCCAAGAAATTGGCGGGCTTGAATTACTAGTTAATTTATTAGAAACTAGAGACCTGTGTTGTATCCTAGGCGGCCTAGCCGTTTTAAAAGACATAACTCCTAACATCGAGATAAGAAAAAAGGTGACCGATTTGGGAGCAATACCTTTGCTGGTTGGATTATTATCGGACCCCGCGAAGGACGTACAGATACTGGCGGCTGAGACCATTGCTAACTTAGGCAGAATCCGCAAAAGCAGAAAATTCTGTAGAAAATTTGGTGGTATACCAAAACTGATAGATTTGTTAGATATAAAAGAAAGGTAAATTTTAAAATGGTTAAATAGTAAGTTGCTTTTTTGCTCAAGACTTGTTCGCTAATTTATTTTATTAGATACCTCATAACGCCGCGAGAGGAACTGAACCAAGAGGAGACACAATTTCTTGACATTGCTCGTGCCGGGGCAAAGGCTTTGTGGTCCATGTCATCATCACAGAGGAACCGCGAAGCAATGAGGAAGTTTGGTATGATTCCCTTGATAGCTCGATTGTTGAAGACTGTGCACCTTGACGTCGCTGTGCCTGCAGTCGGGTTGCTGCAAATGTGTGCTAATGAAACCTCTTTCCAGTTGGCAATACAGACCGAAAAAATGGTCAATGATTTGATAAAACATTTGGAAAATGAAGATAAAGATCTCAAGGTAAAATTAATTTAGTGTAATAAATTAATGTAGTTGAACTAACAATGATCAGTTATATTTTTTAGACATACTGCAGTTTGGCGATTTACAAATGTGCCAGCGATCCTATTACCAGAGACATGATACGAGAAGCTGGGGGACTAGAGCTTCTCATAGAGGCCGCCAAAGACACCACTAACAGAGCGAACAAACCGTTAATGGCCGCCGTGACTGGGGCTCTTTGGAAATGTGCGAACAGCGAGGCGAGTGTAAAAAAGTTGGACCACCTTGAAGCCGTCCCAATACTGGTGCGGCTGCTCGATGATGAGAACGACGGAGTGCTGACCAACGTTGCTGGCGCGTTGGCAGAATGTGCTAAGCACCCGCCGAATCGTAATAAAATACGAGCCGCCGGTGGGATTCCAATGCTCAGTAAGTTCAATACATCTTTTTTTTCAACTCAACATCAACAAAACGCTATCACGCCGCTTGCTACGTTCAGTGTCTCCATTTATCTAGACTTAACAGTAGGCTTGTCGAAGAACACCGGTTAAAAATGTGTTTATGAAAGCTGTTTACGGATTCTACCGATTTTATATCTTTCATTATAATTTTCTAGTACACCATCTCAACAACACATACAAGCCGCTGTTGGAGAACGTGCCGCTAGTGCTGACGGAGTGCGCGAAGGAACCGACATGCATGACGGAAATCGACGAACTGGACGGTGTGAGGCTGATCTGGTCTCTGCTGAAGAACGACTCCAAGAGGGTGCAGACGAACGCGGCCCTGGCGCTGAGTCCGTGCGTGCAGAACGCCACGGACTCTGGCGAGATGGTGCGCTCCTTCGTGGGGGCTTTAGAGCTGACGGTGGACCTGCTGGATTCAGACGACCACAACGTACTGTCCGCGGTCTGCGCGGCGATAGCGACGATCGCCAGGGACAACGAGAACCTGGCGGTGATCTCCGACCACGGGGTCGTTGCAAAGCTCTCGAAGTTAGGTATGTGATCGATAACATTTGTTTTAACCCTCTAGAATGTAGTTTGAAACCGAAGAAAAATGTTATTGTGGAACTGTAACCGATCACATGTATTGGTGATCGTGCCGTATTGTTTTCATCTATGAATGAACATCTTAAACTCTTGTTCTTATAAGGTGGTTCGTCGGCAAACACATGTAACGTGGTATATAGCGTTATTAAAAAAACTTTAACTGAGGTTTATTAAAAAAACTGAGGTCAACCACTCTTTTAAAGGTTTGCAAAGCGTCTACCAACGTTACAGGTCTAGCTTCATGGCTAGATCTGTAACGTTTGTAGATTCGTTGATTGCATCATTGCAATGCAAAAGATAGGTAATCGCCTTAACAACCATTGCCGACTACTCACATAAAAATAACAGAAAATTTTACTGTGACAAAACGCGGATGTTTATAAAACATTTTATAGAAACGAGTACATTGATGACATTCGATTTCATTCAAAATATTCGCCATGAGCATAAGAACGCACTGATTGCTTACCGCAACTTATTCAAGCACCGCTATCTAATTTTAGATAAGTACACTTCTTGCAGTCGCCATGATTCAAACATTTTTTTTAACATTACTCAATCTTGGTTGGTTGCTCTATTATGTAATGATTACTTTCTAAACTAAAATGTAAGTTTTTTGTATAGTAGTAAAAAGAGTTAATATTTATTGATAAATGTCAGTCAAATTATTAAGTTATTTCCTTGCCAACGTTTTGTATTATGAAGTTATTATTTTTATTATTATTAATTTATTTCCTTACCAACGTTTTGTATTATCGTATAAAATAATTGGGAATACAATATTTTCTCAATTAATTTTTGGTTCCGTACTGACGATAGCAAATAGTTACGGTTCGGAATGGGTACGCTCCGAACCGAATTAATGACTTAATTCACAGTTTGATGAGTTTAACGACAAACGCACTGTCAAGCAAATTACGGTCATTGTGTATTAATGGACAAGTTTTTACATTCGTTATTACTAAATTGCCTCACGTCACAGTCGTCGTAAAGATAAGTATAGAATTTAAAAAACAAAACTATGTTATTACGTAATTTTTTTTATGTAACAAAGTGGCAAACGAGCTGGCGGTTCACCACCACCCATGGACATTTGCAACACCCGTAGGGTTGCAGAAGCGTTGCCACCTATAAATGAAGCGGGCCGCGGCTACCTCACCTACCAGACGAAACTCAAAAGTATAACACTTCTACTTTACGCCGGTCGTGGTACTTACCCAGACGGACCTGCCCATTCGTGCAACAGTGAACACGTGAACCATTGGGTGGCCCTACAATATATGTATCCTCAAACAGTTAGCACAACGGATGACCATTTACGAGCCAATCTCGGTGTCGCCATCGCATACTGTTGCGACTGGGCGCAGAACCGTCAGGAGTTCGGGAGGCGCGGCGCGATAACGCCCCTCGTCAACTACATGACGTCACGGGACCCCAACGTCCACAGGGCCACAGCGTTGGCCCTCTACCATCTATCTTTCTACTCCATCAATTGCGTCACCATGCATGCCGTAAGTTTATTCTGATTATGCACTACCTTGTGAGGTAAAGTAACAGCCTATAAATGTCCCACAGCTGGGCAAAGGCCTCCTTTACCCAGAGGGTATCAGGTGATAGTCCACTATGCGACCGCACTGCTTGGCGGACTTCAAATAATATCATAAAAATATTTTTTTTATTATTATTTCGAAAATATTTCGAGATTTCCTCACGATGTTTTCTTCACCGCAGAACACATGATAAGCCAGCACTTAAAATTAACGATTTCATTGGTGCCGGCACCTGAGATCGAACTCAGGTTGCTCGAGCATATTGTATTAACGGCGAGCGCCCCGATATTGAGCTATCACGGCATAACCTTGTGATTTAGTTCTATTACTCCCAGACGTAAAAAGAGGGCTGATATAAGTTTGACTTGTTAACTTGTAATTAAAAATAAATAATTTTTAATATAATATAATTTCTATTATTTTGAGTAAACACATAATAACATGTATTTGATGATAATACATTAGATTTTCGTTTAAGATTCATGATGTTTTTAAATATTCAGATTGAAACTATCAAATACGAGGATATCACATTAATAGATTATTTATTATTATGCAATAATGCCGTTATTTGTGACCGTTCATTTGATTATATGGGTGTAGCGTTTCGTAATGTAACTAGTTAATTTTGTACGTTAAGAGATTGTAAGTTTCTTATAAAAGTTGAATGCAATTTTAATGTAAACAGATTAAAAATATCTTTTGTATTTATTTTCATTGTGCTTATGTGAATATTATTTTATTTTTACACAGGCTGGCGTAGTGCAGTTCCTTCTGGAGACTATCGGGTCGAAAGATCCGATTTTGCAGGAGGCCTCGGCCGGATGTCTTTGCAACATACGCAAGCTAGCATTGGCTACTGAGAAAATTCAATTAAAGCAATAACAAATAGGTAGTAATTTCTTAAAATTATTTCTTTTTACTTATACTAAAGGTTTTTTTTTACCTTGGCGTTGATTCTTAGTACAAATATAGTATTGCAATGGGATCATAAATATATTGTTATTCCGAAGCTTTACAAACATTATCATGTGTAATACGACGTTCAATGATAATCGAAGAATACGTTGAATTAATGTAATATTACGATGTTTTGTTGTAAATAAATTGTCTAACTACCAAATTATGTTTATAAAAATTGCCGGCGTTCTGAAATATTAAATGCCCAATTTACCGGAAGACCGATATGAGAAGATTTAATTAAATCGTAACTCTTCCACTGAATTTTGTGGCGCTCTAAATGTGTAAACATGTTTATTTTATTTAGGATTGCCAATATGACACACAGTACTAATAAACCGTAAAGAATATACAAAAATGTTTTATAGCTAACAGTAGGCACACGTAGCTACGACATTCAAAAGACTGTGGTAGGGCCGCGCAAGACTTCGGCTGTTGCGCAAACAGGCAGGTCCGTCTGGGGAAGACCTCACAGAAAACCTACAAGACCTCAAAGAAGACTTTCAAGACCCCACAGAAGACCGGCGTGAAATCGAAGTATTGATGACTGATAATTGTTTTGATGGCTCCGTGGCGCAGTCGCCAAGGTATCGGCTTCGGCGTCGGGGTCGTGGGTTCGATTCCCACACGGGACAACTATTTGTGTGACCCACAGATAGTTGTTCCACATCTCGGTGTTTGTTCGCGTGAAATTTATGTTTGTAAAAATGTCCTTACATCACAGGATAATGTCGCACCGTACGTAGAATAACGTTCTGTGGTCACCTGTGGTCACATAGAACGAATTTGATTTTATCGTCGGAAAGTCTTAATTGTTGTCTACGCTTTCAGATGACATTAATTTTTTTTCGTCTGACTTATAGATATTGAGATTCAGAATAGAAGAACGTTGTATCTGATTTGTGCTCCGCAGTACAAGGACATATGTACGTTTAGACACCGTTTTTTTTGTACCGACTAGACTAAGCTTACTAATGTAGACGAGTGTAAAATACTCTATTAGAGTCAATTGATAATTATTGCACAGTCACCCACTTTTTATGGTTTTTTCGTTGAAAACAGTGCTACATGCGTTTGTAGCATACATATTTTCTGAGTTTTTAGTAGAACAACGAATGTTCCATTGAACAATGTTAAATAAACATGAACATGTGAACTTATGACCCATTCGATTTTGCCATTTTCCGTAGGAAAACGACACTATTACACATGGAACCTCTTATTTCCTAAATTTATATAATTATTAATTCAAAAAGTATACTGTTTGTTAATACACCTAATTGAAATTGTAATAGCAACTGCTATGTTTAAGAAAACTATAACCAAAATAAAAAAATAATAATTTGAAATTGTAATTGATCAGGACGATCAATTACAATTTTGCAGATGCCACGTTGGTCTACGCAGGCCGCAATGTTATCCCAAAGTAAGGGCAATGTTTTTAAATAATAAAATAAGAATAATTATACTTCTACGTTTCGTCTGCAGCCGGGACCCACTTAATTAGAAGGTGGCAACTTGCAATGGAATACCATACGGGTGTTGCATATATGCATGGGGGCGGGGTTTATCACTTAACATCAGGTGAACCGCCATCTCACTTGCCGCCTTCTCCTTGCCACTCTCTCATGTAAACATCCAAAGGAGAACATCCTGATGAGGTACTGAGTATCTTGAGCTTTTAGTTTTCTATTATTATATTCTAATCTTGGGTATTAACGAGCCACTATCTATAAAGATTACATTTCGATCGAGATAATCCATTTCGTAATTAAAGCATGCTTTTATTGCAATAACTATTAAAAATTTTATTGATATTTTCATATTGTTTTGATTAATATTTATGCCATATGTTTTAATAAGTGCTGCCACACTGAGATAATCCGCCAATACACATGACAAAAGGGTAAAAAAAGTCGATTATAAAATTTACAGAAATAATAAAAGTAGGCATTGCAATCATATTTAAAACAGTTTCATACCATTTGCATATTTTGTATTACGTTTTTGCAAATTTTGTATAGGTACATACCGTACATAGTTTGAGAAATTATCTAAGTAGGTACGGTATTTGTCGTTTGTTCACATAGTAGAACAGAGCGACTGGCGAATCATATACAGCGTGTCTTTACCACCGCGACAATAAATGAACACATGTCTAACGCTACTTGCCAATAATCTTAAAAAAATATTAACGTTAAAAAATCCATAATTACAAAAAAATATTTTTCAAGCTCGATTTGAGCCGTGATAGCTCAGTGTCCGGGCGCTCGCCTTAATTCAATATACTCGAGCAACCTGAGTTCGATCCCCGGTGCCGGCACCAATGAAGTTTTTAACTTTAAGTGCTGACTTATCACGTGCTCCGCGGTGAAGGAAAACATCGTGAGGAAAACCTGCATATTTTCGAAATAATAACAAAAAAAAATATATTTCGAATATATGTGAAGTCCGCCAATCCGCAGTGGGGCCGCGTGGTGGACTATGCCCTGATACCTCTGTATAGAAGAGGCCTTTGCCCAGCAGTGGGACATGTATAGGCTGTTACTTTACTTTACTTTTTATTTTTCAACCAATTAATTAAGTAAAAAAGACACAAAATTTGTAACATCCTATACAACTACATCTGACGGATTCATACATTCAGAGTCTTTTTCATTCGTTGCCACAGCGCCGCATTACAAGCCTCTCCCTCTATCAGTATGTTTTGTCTCTTTTAAATTCATTCAACCCATTCATATGCTTTGTGACCTTTACAAATGAACTTTACATTAAAGTTTTATGCGTAAGGGTGTTCTTCTTTGTTTTGGAAAATTTGATAACTCGTTAAATATTGATATACAATTTTAAAAATTTATCCTCTATATGTGTGTTCATTTATTCGCGATGGTAGACACGCTGTATATATTAACGACCTTCAACATTTCCTCGTAAGGTTAATTTTTTTTTAATTCACGATTATAATTGCAATAAACAATTCGACTGATACCAGCATCGAACTTCAAACTCTGATTGCGAATAAACTCACGGTCAAAAACACGGACACAGATGTCGGCACACCCAGCGCTAGAACGAAGAGGTTTGGATTTTCTTCGTAAAGCGTACAGCAGAGTAAGAACAATCCCTTAGCATCCATTTTCCGTTCGAGTGTGGTGTGATTCTTTAAGACATAAGTAGGCCTTCATTGAACTAGTTTAACACGCAATATATTTACGGCAAACCAGTGAACACAAAACGTAAATATCCGAACGAGTAGATGTATTCAAGGTCCTTCACGCTTTGAGCCGATTTTTGCAAATTGCAACCAACTCACGAGTTGAAACGGTTGCGTCCCCTCCCAGCCGCGTTGACTTGACCTTGGCGTTTGCTTTTGCAACACATTGTATAAAATTAGCACCGAGCGTTTGTGAAACACCGAGGCGTTTTATCTCCGCTCAATGCCTTTAGCAACCGTCTTCCTCTTCTAAATAAAAAATAAATTGCGTCAATAAGGACGAAAATAAAAATTCGCGGATTAGACAAATAGAAACAAGAATGTTCTTTTTTTGAAATATCAATTTCTGTATGTAGTACTCATTTCACCATTTAGATAAAAATCTATTTAAACTTCTTCCTTTTGTTAGCAATGGCCACTTTTATGTTGACAATAAATGAAACAGGCCATTAGGAAGTATTGATAATTTTCTGAACGTAACTAGCTCTACCTTTTTTATTCAATGAGGCTATTTCAACCTAATAGCTCTACCTTTCTTTGTAAATATTGGAATAAAGCCAGTATATAGTAAATAATTTAATGACACATCATGTTCTGATTACTAGATAAATTAGAGACCATTAGAAAGTATATTACATACTAAGATTTTACTGCACTCTCGCACGCAACGCAACTTCGATGTCTGTGGTCAAAATGGCGTCCAACCGCGATTTTATTGCGCCATATCGCTTACAAGCGGAATACTGCGTCGCTTGTAAGCGATATCTGCGTATGAACTAAGAAGATGCAGAACAAAAATATACTTTGTGAAAACAACAACCGGACCATTTTGATAAAATGAAGTTCTTTGTACTTTTTGTTAATATTATTCTAGTGCTGCAAATGACTAGTCTTTCTATGTGGAAAGGACTATTAGAAAAACTAGTAAAGCTTAACAGTGGTAGGATTACCACTGTTAAGCTTTACTAGTTTTTCTTTATACCTTAATACTTTTTACCTTAATAGTTTTGGCTGTTGCACGAGTGGGCAGGCAACCCACCACCCACGTGCAACACCTCACAGAAGACTAGCGTGAAGTGGAAGAGTAATAGGTACTCCTGCGTTCTGTCTGGTGAATAAGGTAGCCAGTGCCTTTTTTTTTCGTGGTAAAAATCCTATGGATCCCCTGCCACTGGATCGGGGGAGTGGCAGAGTATGTGGGAGTCCCGGCGACGCGTACCCACTAAAAAAGCCCACTTTTCGGCCACCACTATCGCATCGGCCGGGGACACGGGAATACGTAGGCACAATCTTCCGCGACCCCGGCGCGACTATTGCCTTTTTGGGCCTCCCCTTCTAAATGCCGGTGCAATTGACACAGCACCCATCACGAGGCCCAAGGTAGCCGGTGCCTACTTTATTAAAAGGTGGCTACGCATCTGCAACGTGTTGCAAACATCAACGGGTGGCAGTTATCACAACATCAGGTGAAGCCCTCGCTCGCTTGCCACATTCACACTTAAAAAAATATCCGAAAAATTTTAAAACCGCATAGAACAGCATCCTACATTCATTAGAGAATTCTTTAACACACAAAGTTAAATGCAAGCACCAACACTGTGAGATTTCAAGATGCTTCATTAAAAAAAAAGTATGTCAGTACTTATGTACGCACGTGAGAAGTTCTTATACTTCGTGAATACTTCTTTAGCGTACTCATTTTTTGGGAAAAAGGCACTTGGCATTACAGGTAAATGCCAAAAACTTGTTATTGGTTTTCACGGTATTACCATGCCAACCAAGCATGACGAACTAAGCTGATGATGATCAGCATGTCGAAAAAATACCTCTTATTTTCGGCCAGTACTTATATCAAGATTGGCTTAAGGCAAACCTAACTTTTTGTAACATTTCTTCATCCTGAAGACGTATACGAATAAAATTTAAAAATAAAGATAATACGAAATTGTACAAACTTAAACAAAAAAAGGATGTGTGTACTTATACGAGCGCACATAAGAAGTTATACTTCTTTAGCGGAAAGACATTTAATGCAATTGTTAATGGTTTATTTAAATAACTTGCTATTATTGATAAATGGCAAAATAATTGTTGGTCGCTAAGATTAAACATGTCATCAAGTATCATGTCGCTTTTTGAGGGTCGGTGTGCGCGCGCAATTTAAAAATTTTACACCCATATTTTTTTCCAAACTTGCCAAAAGAAGTATAACCTCAAAAAGGTAACCCAAGCTAACTAAGACTCAGCAACACCTCAGCCTGACCCTTGACCATGGATACTAAGACGAAAATATAACAGTGCGTTGTCATGGGGAAACGTCGAGTATAGAAAAATAATTAAAAAAATTATATTTATTTAATAATTTCATAAAGTATTTTTAATAATAGAATATGTATAGTAGTATTCGCATAAATACAAGGAAATATTATTGCGATACAGACGTAAATTTAACTATATACTCGTTTCTGTATGACTCTAAATCCATAAACATGGTAATAAAATAAGTAACCAGTGTTTCACAATACATACCTCACCATAAGTCACGGCAAATTGATGTTTTACAACGTCTTGGCTTAGAATAAACATAGGATTACTGATATCATTTAAGATAGAGAAAACAAATGAAATTTCTTTTAACAAGCAATTCTTTTATAATGTCACAAACAAACAAACTGAGCCTTAAATCAGTCGAGTGAAGAAACAACTACAGTTAAACACGTAATATATTTAGTAACTCTTAAGAACGTTTAGAAACGTAATGTTTTCCAGAAATTTCAATCATAAATCCATTAGAACTCAATGAGCAAGAATGATGCAGCACTGAATTTTGATTGCTGTTGCCATTATGAATGTAAAGTGTTGATGCATTGCGTTATTTCTACACGGAAGAAAGTCGAGAAAGTACATTACTTTTCCATTAAAATCTTATTCGTTGCAGTCGTAGATATAACATAGGAAAATGTTGACAAAGAGTAGGAAGTAAACCTAGAACATTTCACAACAAAGAATTGTTTAACATTCATATCATCATTTGTGTAGTATAAATTAAAAGAATAAAACCAACAGACAAAAGAGTAATATAATCGTAATTACTTCGTTTAGTGGTTTCGTTTTGTTATACACAATTAGAAATACACACATCTGTGAACTGGACTTTGCTTTCTTTAATAACATTAAAAGTAACTAAAACAAAAATTTGTTTGGCATAAAATACATACAAACAAAGAAAAAACCTTTCATATCTTTCTAAATCCTTATTTATAATTCAGTGTGTATTATACATAATTTACATAATTTTTACATAATTTTTTACGTAATATACATAATTTTTTATTCATTAGATTTGTGCTTATAACACTGAATGAATGACGAAATAGACGATTGGTCTGTGGTAACTCAAAATATTGTGTATTATATTTTCACCCATTATAAACCGACACGAATCTCAACGAAGGTAATGGAGGTCTTGACCCCAAACCCAAACTAAATGTATAAGTATGTTTGTATTGTAAGCCGTGATAGCTCAGTGTCCGGGCGCTCGCCTTTAATTCAATATATTCGAACAACCCGAGTTCGATCCCCAATATTGGAACTGTTAATTTTAAGTGCTGATTTTATCACGTACACAACGGTGAGAGAAAACATTGAGGAAACCTGCATATTTTCTAAATAGTAACAAAAAAATATGTGAAGTTCGCCAATCCGCAGTGGGGCCGCGTGGTGAATTATGCCCTGATACATTATGAAACGAGGGGGCCCTTGCCCAGCAGTGGGATATGTATAGGCTGTTGCTTTACTTTTAATTTTATGTTTATAATATAGAAAATTAGTATATTTCACCATTCTAAGATATAAAGGACATTTAAATCCTTAGACCATCACTTCGTGGACGCACATCGCAGTTTTTTTTTTATATCTAGGTTTGACCTCTGATTCTTCAAGAAATCTTTGATCTCTGACCCCATATTAACAATAACTCTAGACTAAATGTTCAGAACATTCAGCCAATTGTTTGAAGGACTGCACGGCGATTAAGTCAGTGCGATGAATAAGTAATTGAGTTATGTAACACTACCACATACAGACGACATATTTATTCATCCGTAAACGTATCAAGGTCCATGCTTTGTTGGCATGTACCGTCATGAATATGTTGATGTTGCCTTACCCATAAAATTTATCACATGCCCAAAGCGTTAGGAAACTAAATTTTCATTATGCTTACGATGAAATTTACTGTAACTCTGTACTGCAGTTAGCTTACTACTACTACTTAACTATCAGGTTATTTTATCACCTCTCGAAAATAGTAACTGAACAATTACTTGCAAGTAAGGTTTAGGTCGATATAAAAGACAAAAGTCAACGTTTGTAAAATAAACAATTACGGTTTTTTTAATGTTTCATTTTATATATCAACAAAAAAATATACGACAAAAAAAGCTAATCAAAATGCTAAAAAAAGCTATGACCATCAAGATATAAAAAAGACAAAAACATTGTGAATGGTTATCGTACATGAAAATGCTGTAATGATGGAAATTACTTTTTTTTTTTATAGATTACGAACGACTCGGATATTCAATGGATGCAGTAAAAAAAAAACAAATATTTAAAAATTCCATTACCTCGGAGACTGCTCAGACATTGCGCGTGATAATTATAGCCTTTACAGGATTTTTTGCTCGAAAAAAGATACATTTTTGGATTTTGGCACGAGAATTTTAAAGTAAGAAGCAATTAGGAACTGAATAAGCTATCCGCCCTCGCTAATGAACGTTCTGACACCAAGATATTGCAAACTTATTGCCAACCACGAGGCCTTACATTTGCAAAACAATAAGGTAAACAAAGCTTCTGTTGCGGCATTTTTAAATCAAACTGGCTGCTTCACGACACCTATGCCCAGTTTCCGAAAGGCCAATCAAAGCAGCAATCACATAACACTATGTCAAAAATGATCAGCTGTTAATCTCTTGTTAGACTCCCTTGGGTTTCTGGAAGGTTTGTTCAAGAAAAATTAGCGAATCACTGTATAACCAATGATAATGAATGAAATGAATGATTTACTTCAACTAACTCTTTCTATTGTATAGCTGTCCCTTTTTAAACAAAACTTAAATTAATGTCACTATCCAGTCCTGTCACCGTGTGATTGCCTATGTAAAAATCCGAGCTATAATAAAATTTAATTTATATAAATACATGCAAAATGTAAAAAAAAAAACTTTACAGAACGAGAAAAGAATGAACTTTTATCAATAATAAACAAATAAGTATTATAAAAAGAAAGAATCCATATTATTTATTAACTTTTGAATTGCATTTTGTATTTTTTCTAATCACATATGTTCGCATAATAATAAATAATAAATAGGTAATAGAACACATGAATGTCCTAACAACGTATTATGGAATTATGTTTATTTTTAATAAAAACTAAGATTTTTGATAAATAACATTTTAAACCAACGATTGATCGTCCAAATTGACAGATTACTTAATAAAACTTTTGACAGCTCTTTGACCACCGAAAAACGCTTTCAGAAACTCGATTTTCTGTTGATTGTCCGTTAATCAGTGACTAATTGCAAATCAAAATCTATGTTGTTTAAGACGTTCTAGCAACTCAGATCATATTAAACAGCGATTGACAAGAGATTTATAGTAAATTAAAATTGATTGCGCTTACGGAAACTGGGTGCTATTCTCCTCCATTTACTTTTTGTTTGTGGATACCTATGGCTTGAACATCAGTAGAGAAACAGTAGCTCTATTCTTTCAGTTTTTAGGGTTCCGTGCCCGGAGGGTAAAACGGGACCCTATTACTCCGCTGTTTGTCTGTCTGTCCGTCTGTCACCAGGCTGTATCATGTTCAAATAATTAGAAAATGGTATCGTGAAATAGGCTTTTTTTGACGAGAGGACCGCCATTAATTTTTAATATTTCGATTTTTTGTAGTTTACGGGACTTATAATATTATATTATTGTTTGAAACCTGAATCAAATTTTAAGTCAATCTAAATACCGATTACATTGCAAATAACTTGAAACACTGTCCACGCCTTAAGCATTCACAATAAATACAATCTAAAACTCCAAAACTAGTGAAAGCATTTTAAGACGGTCTTAAGAAACATCCGTGACGTTAGGCAAATCGGTAATTTCTGTAATTGCTGAGGCTGAATTTAATTTATTCACTTAACGAATGTGCATTTCGTTTGAAAAAGAAATTAATGCTAAAAAGTTCTCTTACTTTTGTTGGAACCGTTTCACTTTCACAGGGTCTTACTGTTACTTTAACAATTACTTAATGTGGTAATTTACATGCAGTGTACAGATATATGTTCATATTTGTATATAAGATAATTTCGGATAAATCGGGTAAGCATAATCCGGTTGAATAATTTCAAATCCTAGATTCTAAATCACAATATTTTAGATAAAAGCATTAATAAAAGCGAAGTAATAAACATTTTGAGATATAATGTGAGTATTTTACATAAAATATCGTAGCATGAGTGTGTAGTGAACAATGAGTTCATACATTCAAAAAGACTAATGTTAAAACAATCATCATTTCAGCAAACCAACTCAATCTTACGCTTACTTAAAATTTTGTTCAAAATTATATCCGGCCAATTACACGAATACAATTTAAAATTAAAGACATTACATACAGACTTTACTGAAACAAAAAAAAAATTGTAATACGATATTGTTGTCATATCACCATAGCAGATGTTATCTGATATACTTGATTAATGTTATTAATTACAAATAATTACTCAACATAAACGATTCTACTTCAGCATTGAGTCGTAAAATATTTCAGATAATGATTCGACGGGAAAATATGGCGGACGCAAGCGGCGTTACATATAACAATTTATAACGATACTAGCGACCCTCCCCGGCTTCGTACGGGTGCAATGTATTATACTAACGAACCTTCCTCTTGAATCACTTTATCTAGTAAAAAAAAAACGCATCAAGATGCGTTATTTAGTTTTAAAGATCTAAGCATACATAGGGACAGACAGACAGCGGGACGACTTTGTTTTATACTATGTAGTGATGCACAGCAGAGAGACGTTTACATTTCAAGTGACATTTTACCACAGTCACACTTGTTTTGCCTTTCCGGAACCCCTCCACTAACACTTAAACCTTATAGTATAGTATTAAAGTTCAAATTGACTTTTAACTATTGTGAATTATTTAATATACTTTTAATCTTTTGTACGGGAATATAGAAAAGTGTTGTTTTTAGACTTTTTCAGGCAATTTTTTAAATTTTTTCTTACATAAGAAATCGTAATAATATAGAAAAAAGTGAAATCGGTCCAGCCGTTCACGCGTGATGGCGTGACCAAGGGAAATAGGGACGCATTTATATATAATATATAGATGGTGCATCCAGTTAGGACCATCCACGTTGGAATTCAAGTCCTGTAGGGCGATCAAAAATATTTTAATCTCAAGTAAAGTAATCATATCGAGTTAACTACACAATAACGCATTCAATACTTTAACGCAAAAAAGGCATCAAAAATAATTATTTTGGTTAAATCGATACGATTACTATACGATAACTTTATTAAAGTTATTAAGGCCTGAAACTTACCTGATGTACTCGGATTAACAATACTAGTTTACAACGTTTTATTTTTGTCTATTGCCGCGAACTTCATAATTGATATAGTTTGCTTAAAACATAGTAGACTACGGTGGTAGAGCCACGCAGCAGCCTCGGCTGTTGCACGAATGGGCAGGCCCGTCCAGGTAAGTACTACGACCTCACAGAAGACTAGCGTAAAGTGAAAGTATGACAAATCGTTTCGCGTTTTTTCTGGTGAATGGGTAACCGGAGCCTAATTTCCAAAAAGGTTGTCAACACATCTGCAAACCCTCGGGTGTAGCAGATGTCCATGGGCGGCGGTATTCACTTAACATCAGGTGAACCGTCTGCTCGTTTGGCAACTTTTCACAAAGAAAAATAGTATGATCAACCTACTCTCACATTTTGGTGCAGCTCAAATTTTGATTTTCAACATTATTTCCATATACCACTTGTTTGCACAGTACATAGTTAAAAGAAAATTTTGTAACCTCGTGATCTCGTGTAATCTCGTTAGTCTTAAATAAAATACAACTGGCAAATTTATGTGGATTAAAAAGTGGTAAATATTCTTCTTGGTCAAAAAAATGGTTACGCTGAGTTTCCCTGTTATGTTTTTGTGAAACAATAGCTTTTGAGAGAAAATATGACACTTGAGAAAAGCATGAATACAAAATATGGTCAAAAAGCCATTGTTAGCTCGTGAAAAAATTATTCCGTCGCCGTTACATATAAAACTGGGGGTCATTGGTCAACATTTCGTTAAAACTCTATATGTATATAAAGTAGGTAAGTGCTTTTCCTACATTTGTCAAAGATTTTTTCAGCTCAGTATTGAAAAGCTTAAAGCTGGTATATTTGACAATTTACGAAAGACACCAAATTTTATGAAGGTGCTTGGATTAAATGTTTTGGACAAATTCGTAAATATTTGAAAAACCGTCTTTGTGCAAAACTTTTTCGTAAATAGAAAAATCTGAGAACAAAAAAGGAGTTGGAAGACCTCCTTTTAAAATTAAAAAAAATTGCGACTAATAGTGACGGGGACAGGTTTCCTGAAAATCTAGGAGTAGGGTGAATGTATCATGATTGACGCGTCACGGAATAATTATATGAGGGTTTTTGATATACGAATATATCAGGCTATTGCTGGTCTCCGATACGTAATTTTCCAAAGTCTCTACATAAAAGGAAATCTCTAAAACGGCAGGTTTTATAACTATCCTGACTTCAGATGTACCCAAAAATCAGTCATAGCCTAGAGGCTGGTGAGACGGGGCCAAACCGAGCTTGAATCGAATATCAGCTTTTGGAGTTTCTCATAACCACAAATATTTGTCTACACGTTAGGGTACATTTTTATAGACTCGTAAAGCTAGTAGGTCGTAGCTACGTTGATTAGTAGCCATAATCTGTTGGTAATTGTGATAATGTCCTGGCCACAACACCAGCTGATTGTATATAAATATAAATGTAATATACATATTACAATGATGGAAGAAGTGTGCCTGCGACAAAGTACGTTGTATTTATATATTCTAGCAAACTATTTCTCTATATCATACTGATTCCCCTTTGACCTACTACGATTAACGCATAATTATGCGATAAGATTGGGGAAATTATCGAAACTTGCACCACTTGTGACACTAGTTTAAAATCAAAATACCATCATCATATAATGAGGTTGTTTGCAAAAAATTAATGTGGATTGGTTACAGTTTATTGATTTATTAAATACAAATATAATATTCTTACCATACCTACATAGTTATTGTGTTAAGATAAGGTCATAAATTGATCAGGTTTGATGACGCACTCACCATCTCTAATTTAACAACGAAGCTTCTAAAGAAACTTCTTCTAGCTTTTTGATGAATTAATAACCTTAATAACATCGATTATAATGACTTTGGAAATCTTTATATATATAATATAAGTCTTCTGTACGTGTGTATGTCACTGAACTCCTAAACGGCTGGACCGATTGTAATGAAATGTTTGTGTCTTCAGGTCGATTCGAGAATAGTTTAGATTCACAATTCGGTTTTTTTTAAGGTGTCGAATTTAAATCGTGTGTACAGGACGTCTGTTCGGTCCGCTAGTTGGTAAACAAAATGAACAAAATTAAAACATTATAAGAACAAAAGTTCGAAAAAATTGTCGCCGCTGCGGGAATCGAACCTACGTCTTCGGCATTCGCGGCCTGACGGTCTGGCCACTAAGCTACTGATTGCCACACCGACGAAAATGCTAACGTCTTTTATCTACATTATTTAGCATTTGAAGCAACTTTTTCTACATGTTTCATTAATGTTCAATCTTAAGTGCAAAGATTAGCACTAGAAATTAATTAAATTTATAAACAAAATTATTAGGTACATTGTTTTACCATTAAGTAAAAGCTAATTATAATATTATTCTTTTTTTTTTCAAAATCAGTTGTTTTTTCATAAAATTAAAAATATTTTCCTTTAAAAGTTAAAAAATACCTATTTTCCTTTGATTATTTATTTATTTTTAATTATTACGAAAGGTTTGCTGGCAGAGAACTCTGTTTAGGGTTAAGCTCGCCTTTGTACAGTCTTTTTTGTAATCCTTTATTTGTAACTGTATTTTTTTTTTTTTTTTGTGTACAATAAAGAATAAGAATAAGAATAAAATTTTTGAACAATGTAATGATCTGAATCATCAAAGTTGCTCAATTTTAACGTAATTTCCGATCCAAGAAAGTACAAAAATCAAATAAAAATGTCACAGGAAGAATAGGCAAACAGCAACCAGGAAGATACTGTTCTGTTCATATTTTATAATTTACATCTCTTACCTTCATTAAAGCGAAACGTTGGTCGTCGTCTATCCCCATGACTGTGTTGGATACTGGAGCCATTATCACTAAAATGTAGTACTGTTAGTTTTATAATTTTGTATTATAGTTTATTACTGCGAAACTAATAGCAACACAACACGTCTTAACGCCACGAGCGCGGAACGTACGTATTTGTTTGAGTGGTGGGTGTGATTGGGAATGGTGATTGGTGTAATGATGTTACTACTGTTGATAATCGTTGTGTACTGTCAAACTGTCAATTGTCATCCATTGACCATTCTATTGTGTTGTCGGCTGTCACTGTCAAAACACGAATGTTATTGGAAGTAGGAGTAGGGGGGCAAGTGAAAAAATATATCGATATTTATCGTATCGGTTATTTATCAGTATCCACAATTATCGAGTAAAAAACAATGCTATTTCAACATTTTCGCGTGTTTTTCAATACATATTCCAATTAAAACGATAGAAATAAGTAACAGAAAAAGAAATATAAAAGTTCTAATTTATGTATGTAATTATAATTATACAATATACACATTTAAAAGCTACCTTATGAAAAAATTTACGTGATTTGCTTTTTATTTATTCTAAAACTGTATTATGTCTTATGTTGTCTTACTTTGGTGTTCCGATTTAAACACGATATTTGTATTGCAAAAGCAAGCAATACGAGCTGTCTATGGCCTGGGTCCACGTGAGTTCGGCATATTTAAAAAAAAAATAAACATCTTAACGCTCCCGTCGCTATACATACTTGAGAACATCATGTATCAACCAAATTACATACACCTTTTAAAAAAAAACATACCACATCGCGTTGGGGCCGTGGTGACGCCTTGGAATTACCGAGGTTTTGGACCTATTATCATGTTGAGGCATACAATGAGGACAAGGATGTGTGGAAATTACTCTATATATATATAAATGAATATATATATATATTTGACCGCAGAGTTCCTTGCTGTTCTTTTCTTGCAGGTCTAGTTCAGTGAACCGGTGGTAGTTTTTGACGTTCAATAAGAGCTTAAAATAAGCCTATGTTGAATAAAGGAATTTTTACTTTGACTTTGAAAGGATCAATTGATGTCTTAAAGAGTTTCAACAATTTTTGACATCGTACTACTTTTGGCGTGTTTGAAAATAAATCCGCCAAAGCGCCCTAAGAGCGTGGCGACCTACCAAACTGGTGAAATTAAAAATAGCTTGTTGGCCCGAGCCGAGGCAGGCCCGAGGGGAGCCCTCGAACTTAGTCACCATAACGCGTAATAATAATAGTGCCGAGGTTCAGGCTAGACCTCAAGTCCGGCGAAACTGTAAAGGCCCCTAAGACCAACAATGGCTCATAAAGCGCAAAAAAAAACACTAACACTAATCAGGCGCATATACAAAAAACAATGATACGGTACACTGACTTATCTTCAAACAAAAATGAACTTATTTGTTAATTCAACTATGTCTATACTAATTTGTACAATCTACTAGTTTCGGCGTTTCAAAAATATAGCAGCACAAACATTGGGCGCAGTAGTTGCCGTAATGCCAGACGCCATAATGAATGTAATAAACATAATTATTAATTAAACAATTATTAATGTTATGTTTTTTTTATGTATTTTATCGGACTGGCGCGCGAAGGGTTCCGTACCATTGTGAATAAAAATGGCAAAAAATCATGTCTGTTCAAATTTCAACTTTCTAATTATCATGTTTCATGAGATACAGCCTCTGGTGATAAAAGGACACGACAGACAGAGAGATAGACGTTTTTAGCCTTTGGGTATGGAACCCTAAAAAGAACCGACTTCAAAAAACTCTATTAGCGCTAAAATAATTAAACTAATAATAAATCCAAAATAATCAAATCTTTAAAATCTTAACTATGTAACCTAAGCCCTAACAAAATTTAACAATTTTTGGAGTCGGTGCCAAAGTGCCAAGCCCAGTACATCTGGTCTGAGTATAAGATCATTCCCTTAACTTTGTTACACAATTTAGGTCGATTAGATACATAATTAAATACCTACATATAACAATGTTTTAACATATCTATTAGTTAACAGCAATATTCATTGTTACTTAGCTTTTTCTACTTTTTTAGTCAGGTGTTATGGTGTACAACCATTACCCATGATGACAATGGCACCGACTCCAAAAATTGATTAATTTTGTTCATGTTTTACTAAATTGATTATTGTTTTTGCTTTAGAATAACATTATCCTGTGTTGTAAGGACGTTTTTACAAACATAAATTACACGCGGACAAACACCCAGATGCGGAACAACTATCTGTGGGTCACACAAATAGTTGTCCCGTGTGGGGATCAAACCCACGAACCCCGGCGCCGAAGCCAAATACCTTGGCAACTGCACCACGGAGTCATCGTTTTTTGCGTCAGGTTATATTGTTTGATATGATAGAAAACAAACAAAGACATCTAAGCGATGCGTCACTTCACTGTTAAATAGGTTACGTATGACAACATACATATAAAAAAATACCGTAGTAGTTTACGACGGCTGTAAAAAGGTTTTAGAACGCAATTAAAATTATTCGACAAAAAAATGTGAGTTCACCAATAAAACGAGTAAACATTACATTCTGATAATTAATTGAAACAAACTGTTTCTATTTTGGCAATAATAAGTAAAGTTAATACTGAGTCACAATTGTTTACTGATGCAATACACAATAATCGTCATTTGTCACACAAATCTTGTAAAGAAAGTACATATTGCTAACACATATCGGAAAAGTAGACTAGTGGAATCTGTGGAATGATGACAGAGATGGAAAGTTGAATACCAAGATTTCTATTTCGTTTAAATTATGCTGTAATGTACACAACAATGCAAATCATAGAATGTGTCACACATTAAAATATATATCTACAATGGAAAAATGTTCAAAAACTTTATATAAAACATGATATTAATAGATAATTGTGTTAACCTTGGTTTTAAAATATAAACTAACAGAATTTTTACATGTTGCCTGTCTGGGGTATTTTAAACATATCAAGAAAATAATAACTTAATCATCACAACAGTAGCCTCATAGCTGGAATGTCTGATAGTGTTTTGAGGTAGTGACTTGGAATTCTTTCTAGAGACATAAGTTTCGCAACGGTGGTAGGGCCACGCAACAGTGTTCGCTGTTGCACGAATGGGCTGGTCCATCCGGGTTAGTACTACAACCTCGCAGAAGACCGTCGTAAAGTAGATGTGTTGCACTTCTGTGTTTCGTCAGGTGAGTGAGGTAGCTGGGACCCACATTATTAAGAGGTGGCAACACATCTGCAAACCTACGAGTGTTGCAAATGTCCATGGGCAGGCGGTTATCATTTAACATCAGGTGGACCGTCACCTCATTTGCCACTACCTAGCATAAAAAAAAAACATTTTACAATGCAAACAATGTGGCAACAGGACCTCTGACTAGTGTTGGAAAGCCCATTTTTCCCTTAAATCTTTCGAGATTTTTTTTCAAATTATCATGAATGGGTAAATTGACAAATCTAAAAAAGAGCTATCTCTAGCTTTTTCAGAACTTTTTTAGATTAGCGAATTTTTAATTTATTCACTGCTGTATATCTCATATAGGGATAGGGATTCCACACTTATTTATTAATCTAATATGTAATAGCACCAATTAGTTTAACTAAAAATTAATATAAAATTATATTTTATTTAATCTTAATACAAAATAACTTATTTCATGACAGTGAAAATTACTCCCCCTCTCTCTGGTTCTTCATCATGTATTTCTTTATCACTGCCCTCATTATCAGTAGTATCTGCAGAATCATCACTGTCAGCTTGTCTATATTGACCAAACTTAGATACGTCTTTCGGAATGTCAGACATTTTTATTCCTGTACGAGCAAGTAACTTCTCTGCAGCATGTTGCACCTCTACTTCCTTCAGATGTATGTTATATTCTTTCTGAAGCTTCAAAGATTCTTCTAAGGAAAGCGCTATTGCAGGACCATGCACAATAGGAGGTGGTGTTGCTGCAGTCACTTCCCAATTTTTGTGTTTTTTTCTATGTATTTCTTTTTTGGGGTTATGGACATCTGATTTTGTTGTCTTGAATGGCTTATAATGGCCTGATGTCTTGGGTTTTGGAATTTGCTCAGCTTTTTGCACTAAGTATTTAACATGTGGTATTTCTCCAATATTAAGCAAGTCAACAGGAGTTACTAATGGTTTCTCTGGTTGTAACACTTTCACATTTTTTTCTTGTGCTGTACTTTGACTGAGGACATACATGACATCCTCTGGTTCACTATCATCATCAGAATCCAAATATGTGTTTTGTTTTTCACTGTCTAATTTACCTTCCCATTCCACATTTTGGACCCTTTCATTATTCAAGTTCAAATCTTTCAATAAATTGCATGTATTTTCCTCATCTTGTTTCAACTTCAATTCATAAACAATTTTGTCATAAAACAACTTAA